>JAOTQJ010000007.1:5327985-5339294 GCA_025642045.1 Solanum sejunctum
GCTGGAGTTTCTGTGCAGGTGCGGTTAGTTAATAAAACAGAGGAAACTCTGCCGAAATTTTGGTAGAATTCTTAGACGTTAAGTTGTGGATTTGCGATCTAACATGGGTTTAAGTGCCTGACCGGCATGAGTCATGGCCCCGGGGTTGGGCTGTGACAGTAGATTCATTGTAACAACTAGAAATCTACACTTGATCAAGAAGGAGGATACAATATACGAAGTGCCTACACTATCGGACCATGAAGCTATGCAATTGTTGAATAAGCATGCTTTCAATAATGAAATTCCAGATGAGCATTTTAAGGAATTGTCATTGGAGGTAATAGATCATGCCAAAGGCCTTCCTTTAGCCCTGAAGGTCTAGGGTTCTTTGCTGCATAAGAAAGGCCTACTTCAGTGGAGAAGAATGGTCGACCACAACAACAACAACAATATACCCAGTAAAATTTCACAAGTGGGTTTTGAGGAGGGTTGAATGTACCCAGACCTTACCACTACCTCGTAGAAGTAGAGAGGCTGCTTCTTGTAGACTCTCATCACAAATTCCATAAGTAGAAAGAACCAAATATGACAAAGGGAAAGGGAGGAAACAAAAAGAGCGAATAATAAAGAATAGCACATGGCAGTATGTAAACATTATAAAACTAACACATGATACGACAGATAATGAGAGCACAAATTAGCCACCTAACCCTACCAATTAGACTGCTACCCTACTTCAGTGGAGAAGAACGGTCGACCACATAAAGAAAAACTCTAATTCAGAAATTGTTGAAAAACTCAAAATAAGTTATGATGGTTTGGAGCTTTAAGAGCAATGGATATTTTTAGATATTGCATGTTTCTTCCATGGAGATAAAAGAACAGAAGTCATGCAAATCCTTGAAAGTTGTGGTTTTGAAGTTGAATATGGATTTGATATCCTAATTGACAAATTCCTTGTGTTCACCTCAGAATATGATAGCATTTAAATGCATGACTTGATTGAAGATATGGGAAAATATATAGTGAAAATTCAAAAGGATTCTGGAAAACCTAGTAGAATATGGGATGTTGACGATTTTCAAGAAGTGATGGTGGACAATACGGTAAGTAGGCTACATAATGCAATAGCTTCTTATACTCAGGCACAAGTCACTTAAGTAGTTTACTTGAGTAGGTAAATCTAAAATAGCTTTAATTTGCCCACGTGGCTAATTCGTCAAGTAAACATTTCAAAATAACACTAATTATATTTAATCCAATATCATTTTTTGGATTAACTTGGTATGTGAAGTTAAAATTTGTTGACTCGTCATCATTTTATAGGGGACCAAGGCAGTGGAAGCAATCTGGCTTGATTATTCTGGAGAACTATGCTTTAACAAAGAGGCAATGAATAATATGCAAAGGCTTAGAATATTTTGCATACAGAATTTCAACTTTGAATCCGAAGGTGAAAATGATGGTTCCACTGATACCTGTCCAACAACTTGCGTTAGTTTGTATGGCATTTCTATCATTGGAAGTTATTGCCAAAAAGTTTTAATCCCACAAGGCTTGTTCATATTGATCTCCGAGGAAGTTCGTTACATCACTTATGGAATGAAACAAAGGTAACATTCTATTCCAGATATTTTCTATTTTGTATGATTCTTGTGTTTAATGTTATAAAGCTTTTAATCCCACAAGGCTTGTTCTTCTTATTTTTGCATAGTATTATTATTATCAATAACAAATGTGACTTGTAGTACTTTTTTACATAGTTTACAAATGTATAAATTTCATTTCAAAAAAAGCTGAAAGATTTCATGTGCAAATTTTCAATTAAACTTAAATTATTTGAATCTTGGAATACAAAAAGTATCACATAAATTGGGTGAGAGGAAATAGTTAACTAAATAGAGATACTATAAAATTAAATATTTCATTTTATTGTTAATCATAAATATTACTTTCTTTATGCTTTTATTAGTTGTCATTAATTTGATATTTTAAAATAAAATTTATACATTCATAATCTATACAAAATGAATCCTTAAAAAATGAAATGAGAAAGAGAACAAGGAATGTGAATAGCTTGAAATAACTGAAAGGAGAAAAATGACAAAAAAAAAAGAAAAGAAAAGAAAAGAAAGGCAGCAAGGAGCAAGGCGGCCTCCGCCTTGTAAAAAATTATGGCAATGCGTTTCCTTTCCGCTTGTTGATGTCGTTGATGGTGCAGGGGTAAGGCGCACAGCCCACTGCTCCTTTCCCCTTTTGGTATAAAAAAAATTCAATTGCAGTTTTTAATTTCTTTTTTTTTATATATAATTTTGTTGTCCTTTTGGCTCTGAACTCTGTTTTATTAAATGCAAACCTAAAAATCCATTACTTGGGCTAAAAAAAATTATTTTGCCAAAAGCAAAAGTAGCTTTATATACATATTTTGCCAAAATACAATAGAGAAGGCACACTCTTAAAATGACTAGTCATCGCATCAAAAGAAGAAATAAAACGAAATATGTTGTTGGAACTCTATTATTTTGGCATAACTTTTCTATTCAGCCATTGTTTTCTAGCCAAGTTTTTTGGCTATAAATTTGATCCCGAAATTAAAATAAAAAATAAATGTGCACCAAATAATTCTTTTTAGATATTTTGCCTTTTATTTATAATAAAGCATCTTTATTGCATTTTTTAGCATGTAATTTCCATATAAATTAAAATAAATAATTTCTAGTTTCACAAGTTGAGTCATAATCTAAAAATGTCATTTACTACTTTACTCATTTTTCATCATTCTTTTTGTATTTTGAATAGCAGCAATTGTCGTCTCTACAGAGGCTAGATCTACGTTGGTTCAAAAGCTTGAAGAGAATATCAGATTTCACAGGGATGCCAAATTTAGAGTATCTGAATTTAAGCGAATGTGAAAGTCTTGAAGAGGTTCACTATTCCCTGAGATGTTCCAGAAAACTCATTAAGTTAAATTTGTATGCTTGTAAAAGCCTTAAGAAGTTTCCATACATTAATGTGGAAGCTCTTGAATCTCTGAATCTATACTGCTGCTCTAGTTTAGAGAAACTGCCAGAAATCTTCGGAATAATGAAGCTAGATTTGGTGATGAAGATGTCATTCTCTGGGGTAAGGGAAATACCATCATCTATCATTCATCCGCAAGCTCATCTTACAAAGCTAGATTTGTGTGGCATGAATATGCTTGTATCTCTTCCAAGTAGCATTTGTAAGTTAAAAGATTTGATGAATCTAGATGTGTCAAGGTGCTCTAAACTTGAAAGCCTTTCGGAAGGGATAGGGGATTTAGAAATATTGGAGGAGCTTGATGCCAGCTATACTCCAGTCTCACAACCTCCGTCTTCCATCGTCCGGTTGAATAAGCTTAAATTATTGACTTTTGGAAAAGAAAAAAAAAAGATAGAGGGTACTTCGTGTTCCCTCAGGTGAATAAAGGGTTATTCTCGTTGGAAGAACTGAATCTCAGTTGCTGCAACATAACAGATGGAGGACTTTCAGAAGACATTGGATCCTTATCCTCTTTGCAAGTGTTGGATCTCAGTGGAAATACGTTTGAGCATTTGCCTTGAAGCATAGCCCAACTTAGTGCTCTTCAATCCTTGGACTTATCACATTGTAACAAGCTGAAAGAGTTGCCAGGTTTCATGGGAATGACTAAGTTGGATACTTTGAATCTCAGATATTGCAACTTAATAGATGGAGGACTTCTAAAAGACATTGGATCCTTATCCTCTTTGAGAGAGTGGGATCTCAGTGGAAATAATTTTAAGTATTTGCCTCGAGGCATAGCCAAACTTAGTGCTCTTCAATCCTTGCGCTTATCATATTGCGACAAGCTTACACAGCTGCCAGAAATTCCACAACAATTAGAAACTATACGTGCAGATTGGAACAGTGACTTATCATGTTGCGACAAGCTTACACAACTGCCAGAAATTCCACACGTGCAGATTGGAGCAGTGATTGGATCTGTAATTGGTTGTTTTAGAATATCTCATTATTGCAGCAAGACATCTCTGCTTCAGATTCCTTGTCACTAAGAGTGTTTACGAGTTGGTGGTGGCATATCCCTTGTTGGTTCCAGCATCGGGTAATGGATACAGTCAATTTGCTTGAGCATTAGTATGTATCGAATAACTTGTTGGGATTTGCTGTATGTTGCTCTTGCTTATCAATGGATGACTTATTAATGGATGACATCACAGCTTACTTGATTCCATTTTGTGATGATGGGACGTCGTGGATGACCCAGAAATTTTCCTTATCCAAACATTCAGGCAATTTTTTTATGGGACGTCATGGTATTAAGTTTTTATTGGTACCTCTTGATAGCTTATGGGATGCATCTAAGGCAAATGGGAAAACGCCAAATGACTATAGGTGCCTTAGGTTATGTTTCCCTCGACCACTCGAAGAGTGTAAAGTTCGTTTGTTGTATAAAGATGAAGGTAAGCTTCAGACTGGGATGAGAAGGAGCAGATATGAAGACGCCAGTTGCTCTAATATTAATTTGATCTAATAAGAAACCAAGGTCACAGTTCCCAGAAGGCTAAGATTTTGAATTTCGACACCGACAACCTCTTGCCATTTTTAGTCTGGCATTTACTTTTCCCCTATTTATAAAAGTTGTACAAATACTTACCTTGGAAAATTAATATACTCGTATCTAATATTTTCTCATATGTTATATATTCAATCTTTATGAATGAAATAATAGTCCGTCATCTAATATTCATGGTAACTTCGATAATCTTAAACCATGATCATGATATTTAGCAAGTAAATTACTTATCTCAAACTCAATACTATATTTTTTAATTAAAAATTAAAGAAGTATTTATCACCATGTGATATCTTGTGTTTTTAAGTCACATAACTTAAGATGTAACCAAATGCAGACCAAGCAAATTACGTACGGCCCAAGCCATTGGCAACTCACTGGAAATTACTTAATTAGATACAATGATCTTGAAAATAGATGATTTTGAACTTTGATACTCAATTAAAAGCAACTCATACGTAAACTTTCGAGATTTAAAATTAAGATTTATTAAGCTTAAAATTCTATCTATCTATAGTATATTAAAAGTGTGAAGTCCCTTAGAGATATTATTTAAACTTTTTGCTTTTCACTAAAAGACTCTGCTTTAGATAGAATTGTATTTTTACCATTTTTCTTTAAACTATATTTATAATATTGACTTTTAAAATATATGAGAAGAAGTGATAAAATAAGAACTTTTAGCCATGGAAAGACTCTTAAATCTTCTTTATTTCATATACTTCTACTCAGTT
The DNA here is from genome assembly GCA_025642045.1 of Solanum sejunctum. Lineage (NCBI taxonomy): Eukaryota > Viridiplantae > Streptophyta > Magnoliopsida > Solanales > Solanaceae > Solanum > Solanum sejunctum. The sequence continues at coordinate 5,333,278 of JAOTQJ010000007.1, forward strand.
ATTTCAATCAGGAAAGTACCTTGTAGATGTAAGGAGAATTCTAATTTATCATGAGATCTAAGTAGTGATATCTCTCTATACAGGACCTTTGTATATAAATAATTTATCGCAATTACTTTTGTAGTGAAGTATTTATATTTTTATAAGTTAATAATTAAATATAATTTTTCTCTGTAATGTTTGTTATTATCAAATGAGGTACACGTTTTGATCACACGCAAAATGCGTATAACAAGACTAGTATACGAAAATAAGACGAGTCAAAAGTTCAATACCATCCACATCCGATGCTATTTTCGTAAAATCACAGTCCTTTCCCAAAGTTGGTTAGGTTCATTTATTTTATAACTTATATAAGGTCCAAAATAAACAACATATTCCAACAAAAAAAAATAAAAAAATCCTGATATATATTTTCTAAATTTAAATTTCCTCATCTTTTCTTAATCAACAAGCACCAATTCTTGATCATTCAGTTTCTCTTTTCTCCAACATCAGGTAATATTAATCTCCAAACTCCTTTTATTTATTTGTCTTTTTTTGTGTGTGTATTGTGATGTTCAATTTCTTAATTTTTCATTTGGTTCCAAGAAGAAAAGGGTGTCTTTGCTTTCTGTTTTAATTTTAAAATATCAGATTTTTAAAAAGAAGTAGGAGAGATTGTTGGGGGTTAATCAATTTTTCTTTGATTATTATTGTTAATTGGATATCAATCTCTTTATTTTTTTCGTTAAAGTAAGTATTTACATACATTAGAACTGACATTTGTCTTACTCTCCTTTGTTTATTTTGTGTTATAGTTTGATTTGATACGAAATTGAAGAAAGTATGGAGAATTTTGAATTTTGTCTTAGGCTTGGTTGACAGAGTTATATTGATATTTCGCATTGGTTGCTTGGAGGTGATAGGTCGTGGAATCAATTGAGGTTTGTGAAAGTTGGCGCAAACACTAATAATTGAGTTTTGTGATCTTAAATATGATATGTGAGCTTTTTAAAAAAAAAAATATTTTAAAGAGTTACTAAATGTGAGTGGTGTTCCTTCTTAAATAGATCAAGAAGGAGAGTAAGACACGTAAACTGAAATCACAGGAATAAATTATGGTAAAAGAATTGTAAATTAGATAGAGGGAATAGTTGCTATTTTGAAGAAATTCTTCAGTTCTATTTTGTTTCATCTTTAATACAAACAAAGGGAAATTCAAAATGAGAATTATATATTATTTTTGGAGAAAAATTATCTTTGATGTTAGTAATGATATGATCGTGACCTTGATAAGGAGATGGAACCATTAACTTAAGATGAATGGGCTAATTGTGAATTATGATGACAAACATAGACTAATTTTATACCGCCCTTCAATTCGAACCATCTTTCAATTTCTTTTATCTCTTGTTTAGATTGATTCAGATATTGCTCGGAGGGAGTAGGTATCACGTAATATTAGTCGAGGTCTAGGCAAGTTGGAATGCTATGTTTCATTTGTTGAGTTTGTATGTAAATCTAAATTGTTTTCTCCTTTCCTCTGCTAGTTGTGGCTGAAGTATCTGGTATGGGATGTTTACAGTGCAACAAACAATAGGAAATGTGTTATATTGCAAATGCGGAATTTTGATGCAGCCAAAGGCTGCGAATATGTTTGTTAAATGCTCACTATCCGAAGTTGATATAACGGAAGGCTTACAGAAACATGTAGTGGTTGTTCACTGCCCTGAATGTGATAGCTATTTGCAGCCTCCAAGGAGTTGGATTAAAGCACAGCTCGAATCAAGGGAGTTACTCACTTTTTTTTATCAAAAGGTTGAAGAATTTTCATAAAGTTAAGTTGGTGAATGTTGAGTTTATACGGACTGAACCTCATTCAAAAAGGATCAAAGTTACGCTTAAATTTCGGAAAGAGGTACTAAATGGAGAGGTTCTTGAACAATTGTACATCATTGAGTATTTTGTCCAACACCAAATGTGTGAGTTGTGTTCAAAGGTGCAAGTTAATCCAGATCAATGGGTGGCAGCAGTGCAACTTAGACAGCACATGTCTCACTGAAGAATGTTCTTCTATTTGGAGCAGCTGATCCTTAAGCATGATGTGGCTAATCGTGCTATAAAAATTTAACAGTTGGATCAGGGAATTGACTTCTTTGTTCATAGAAGTCATGCTTTGAAGTTTGTGGATTTTGTCAGTAGGGTGGTACTTGTTAGGACCCGAAAAGACAAGCTACTCGTGTCTCATGATCATAAGACCACTATTGTCAATTATAAATACACGTTCTCTGTAGAAATCAACCCGGTTTGTCGTGAGGATCTGATATGTCTCCCTCCAAAGGTGGAAGCTAGTTTAGGAAATATCGGTCCTCTAGTGATCTGCACAAAAGTACTGGAGGTAAATATTCGTTCACTCTGTGACATTGTTTCCAAGATGCTGATCAGTACTGGAGGGCATCATTTAAGCCTTTGCTGTCTAGTAGACAACTTATCGAGTATGTGGTTTTAGATGTTGATGTGGTTGCTGAAGAAGCTAATACTGGAGGCTCAAAATTTTCCATAGCTGATATCAATGTCATGCCCCGAGAGTGTACCCTTGGCATGGTCGGCACTCAGAGACTATTGCTAGCCACCAAGTGAACCACTCGACTTCATCACATTCGTTCAATCACAGTCTAATTGGAAGACATCAATGATTAAGAGTACTTAATGAAAGGCAATAATAATTTGATAATCAAAGGCCCAGGGCCAAACAATCTAAGAATCAACTGAGTAAGATTAGCATGAAAGCAACTAGCCAAAAATATAATCCAATCACAACTCAATAGTTTAGTCTACGAAACCTCTAAATCATTTTACCAAATGGTGCCAATGACAGGTCAATGACTACCTCAAAGTAAAATAAAAAGGCTAAACTCAAAGCTAGAAGAGAAAGTATGATATCCTTCGAAAGCAGTGGAGGACTCACCAATCGGCTGAAAACAATGGGTCCTCGACAGTGCACCTATTGATGACCACTATTACCTGTCTCTGCATCATGAAAAGATGCAGGCGTAAATGGACGTTAGTACGTGAAATTATGAGTATGTAAATGGTAGAAAGAAATATTTAAAGGAAGAATAACATCAACTCAAATAGCTCAACTCAAGAAGTAGAAAACTCAATCAACAAGTTAAGAGTCTAAAGTAAGAATGCAGTTTCGATAATGACCACTCATATACCATCTAACCCAATCTACTCAGAGTACTATCAAGAGCTATATGAGAGTTTCTCTAACCGAAAACCACCACCTATGACTCGGGGATAATACAACAACGTGATGTCATTTCCATATCTATCCAATACCTTGCAAGGGTATAGGACATCCTATCAGTGGATCTCCAATCAATAATATCAAGTCCTCTTTTTTGGACAATAGGGAAAAATCGGATTCTACGGTTCAATCCTATACTACACTATCCACATAGTTATTGAGTTTGAATTAGACTTGATCTTACTCAATTTGGTGTTCAATATACCTCCCAAGACTCAACACGCGCATAAAACATCAACCCTATGGTTAACTCATTCATCCATTCTCATTGTCCATTTGTCAACTCAAGTTATCACATCAACTATCAACTCTTTGGTTAAGAACATTCTTTTAGGATTAGATCATGACTCTTAAAGGTTCTCTATCATGCATCATTCCAACTCATAGTGATTGAGAAACAAAAGCAGAGTTAAAGCATTTAGGAATTCTATAAACTCTTTAGGCTCAAATTATATATACTCATGCATACCTATTTAAATGCAATATGTAAAAATAACATGAATTCAATCTAGGATTCATGTAGAAAAGTAAAATCATCTATTTCAAGTATTTAATTCATAAAAACTGTAATTCATAAAATAGTATATAGGAATATATTAGGATTTAAGAAAAAACCTTCGAGAAACATTCATGGAAGACTCACTCATTCACAACTCCACCAATTCGGGTTATGAGGCACATGGAAGAATATAATCCATGTTCTAGTTAGCCATACATAATTGGAAGTTTTGAATCTTGAAAAACTTAGGAGAATTCACAAGATTTTGTTGAAACCCTAGCCTTTTTCTCGCCTTGAAACCATTCTCTAAGTTGGAGAATATGTTTTGCATGAAAAGTTGAATGGATATATTTAGGGACTTGTTTAGGTATACAAATGTCAAGTTAAGGCTTTAAAAAGGTGGAAAAAGTTACCCTTCTTAAAAAGGTTGTCAAAGTCATCCAATGGCCTACCTATGGCTCGTAGAAACTCCATGACCCGTAGGAACCAATTCGTAAACTTTTGGGAAAATTTTTAGGGTCTCTACATCGATTCAACGAGCATAAACTATGCCGGTAGAATCATCTGTGATCCATAGTTAGGAAGGATTTCCACGAGTTAATAGTTTGGGCCATTAGTTAAACCATGGTCAATAAGTTTATTCATAACTCAACTCTGCTCTGGCAGTCTATAGTAAAATGGTCATAACTTTTGACTCCGAACTCCAAATGAGGTGAAACAAGTGGCGTTAGAAAGATCATTCAAAGAAATTTCATTTGGTTGGTCATAGTAAACCAAATTATTTGTCTTATAAGATTTATAACCATTTAAAGTTAACCTTTGTATAATCTAACACAACAACAACAACAACATACCCAGTGAAACTCACAAGTGGGGTTTGGGGAGGGTAGATTGTATGCAGACCTTACTGTTACCTCATAGAAGTAAAGACGTTGTTACCTAAAACCCTTAACTCAAAACCCACAAGCAGAAAGAACTAGATATGAAAAAATAAAATATAGGAAAAGGAAACAACAGGTGCGACTAACAAAGAATAGCATATGACAATATGTAAATATGATAAAACTAACACGTATATGCCAGATAATAAAAAGAAAAAGGATTATTAATATTAAAAAAATACTAATACTAATACTAATAATAATAATAAGATGGAGGAGAAGAATAGGAAGAAGAGAAAGAAGAACTTAGCCTGCTACTCTAATTTGCGGCCTCCACTTCTGTCTATCTAAGGCTATGTCCTCAGTGAAGTCGAGTTCCGTCATGTCCTGTTTGATCACCTCTCCACAGTACTTCTTCGGTCTACCTCTGCTTCTCCGAGTAGCTCCCACAACCAACCTCTCTCACCTCCTAACAGGAGCATCAATACTCCTCTTCACATGTTCGAACCATCGCAGTCTCGCTTCTCTCATCTTTTCAACCACCGAAGCCACCTCCAATTTCTCCTGGATTGCCACGTTCCTAACCTTGTCACTTCTGGTGTGAACGCATATCCATCTCAGCATCTCATCTCTGCGACATGGATTTTTTGAACATGTATATTTTTAATTAGCGAACACTCCACTCCATACAGCAATGTTGGTCTAACCACCACTACATAAAACTGACCTTTAAGTCTGGGTGGTATCTTTTTGTCACATAATACACTAGAGGCCAACCTCCATTTACTCCATGCTGCCCCAATACGATGTGTGACATCATTGTTGATATCGCCACTACTCTGGATGATGGACCCCAGATACTTAAACTTATCCCTCTTGGGGATAGGTTGAGTAGCAAGCCTCACCTTAGTTTGTTTCCTCCCTCTCAACGTTGAATTTCCATTCCAAGTATTCAGTTTTGGTACTGCTCAATTTGAATCCTTTGGACTCCAAGGCGTGTCTCCAAGCCTCCAACCTTTCATTAACTTTAGACCGAGACTCATCAATTAATACTATGTCATCTGAAATAGTATACACCAAGGTACCTCTTTTTGTAAAGATCGCATTAGCTCGTCTATCACCAAGGCAAACAAGAAAGGGCTTAGCGCAAAACCCTGATAGAGTCCCATCTCAAAGGGAAAATACTCAAAGTCTCCTCCCATCGTTCTTACCGGTGTTATGGATACATCGTACATGTCCTTAATCACCCTAATATAAGCCACAGGGACACCTTTCTCCTCTAAACACCTCCATAAGACATCCCTTGGGACTTTGTCATATGCCTTCTCGAGATTAATGAACA
>JAOTQJ010000007.1:5373355-5383524 GCA_025642045.1 Solanum sejunctum
TATTCATTCCATATTTTGTGGGCAGGGTTGGAATCAGGTAGGGCCAAGGGGGTTCATCTGAACCCCTTCGACTGAAAGTTACATTGTTTATACATGGTTAGAATATTATATATATATATATATATATTAGATGTTAAATCCTTCTTGACATCTTCATGTGTTTATTTTTCATATTTTGAGCCCGTAAGTGAAAATCTTGGCTCCTCCATTGTGTTTGGGGCTGGTCGAAAATACTCTTTCGAATATACTCCTAGCAGTTTTGGTCCTTTATATTTGTCAAAAGTGAGCGCTTTGGTAGAGTGTATGCTCAAATCTAAATTTTATGAAACAAATGTTATTCTGATTTTGAAGGCAATTTAGTATATTTCTAAGTTGAATCAGAAGGAGATACATATATAAGTTCAAAATATCATTTCCTAAAAATAGGGCAAATTCGAATTGGACAAAGAGGTCATTTTCTTTGGTCTCTTAGTTTCTCAAAGTGGACCATTGATTTGTCTTCTCCTTCTGGTTGGTTAATGTAACATCAACTTTACGTGGTGTGAATCTGGATTAGTGCAGTCCTCTATGCAGATATCGAACATCTGATGGAAAGCCAATATGCTTTCCCTACTAAGGTTAAATCATGTAAAAGCTTCTCTTTTGTTTGTTGTTGGACTAATCACTTTTATCCACAAAATATTAAAATGTTGATTTTGAAAGAGCAGCTAGCTTTCAAGGGCCATACAGAAGATGAAAGCCATGGATGACTGATAGGGATGCCAATAGAGCGGGGCTCGGGTTAGGTATTGAAGTGGCCCTAATATACTCTATCACAAGTACTTTGGAACTGGTGTAAGTTATATTCCTCTGTTAGTAAATTACCTTGTTGAAACCATTAATGACAATCATGAGGTAAGGCTGCGTACAATAGACCTTGTGGTCGGATCCTTTCTTGGACCCTGCGCATAGCGGGAGCTTTAGTGCACCAGATTTGTCCTTTTTTTTATGAGTTTTGAGTCGTTTGGCGAGTTTGATTTGACACTAAGTGATTTCTTTCCTATCTGCCTAAGTCTTGGTGGGCAGAGTTATCAGACATAATGGTATGGTTTGTCAATTGGTTGGATGACATTTTACAAACACACATGCTCTTGCTATCCCATATAACACAAACTCATAGCAATAATATGGGAAATGATATTTGTCAATTTTGATTTGTTTCAAGCAATACAAATAAAAAAGCGATATATATTTCCGTTCTTTTTTAAACATAATACGTAAATGTACCTTTAACTTGACTTCAAGCATTTATGTCTTTCAAGTGTAGATGTGCACAAATAGACACTTAAACTTGGATAAAATTAAACAAGTAGACACAGACATCATATATGGCGTTATATGACATGTATGACTAAATGGGGAGATTAAGAAAATAGACCTTTTTGTACTAATCAATAGTATCCTTGAGAACTTATGGTTTTAGAGCATATCATTAAGAGTATAATGAAAAGTTTAAAGTTAAAAGATTTCCAAAATAGATAGGTGTCATTCTTTTCGGAATAGACTAAAACGGAGAGAACATCGTACGAGCATGAATGATAGGATACTAGCTGTAGTGGAGATTATGGCTTATGACGTTTCAGTTTATTGTTTTGAAACTGACAAAAAGGAAAACTAAGACCAACAAATTGAAACGAAGATAATGGTATTTTGCAAGTCGTGCCAAAAAGATCAATTTTGAAAAAATTATATAAATGTTCTACTCTTTTTAGTACTTCCATCTTTTCACTATTTATGTAAACATGAGTATAATAAGAACCATTATGGTGTCAACATAATCTCTTTAGACCTCAACTTGTTCGAGACAGAAGCGTAATTGTTGTTTGTTACAGCATACTAGCGGCCAGTGAAATCACTAAAAGTGTTGGTTGCAGCAGAAGAGGATGATCCTGTAGTCACTGATGAGTCCAGTGGTTTACTCTCATCCATGCTAATGATAGTAGGCCTGCTTGGTGTTCTTGATTCTGTGCTACGATCGCTTAATAGCATGACAACAACTTCAGACATGCTTGGCCTGAGATTTGCTGGTGACTGTGTGCACATTAACGCGATCTCTATGACTTTCTTCACTTCTTGTTCGTTGTATTCATTGGCATCTAATGTCTCGTCCACCAGTTTTACATGCGTGCCAGTTTCATGAAGCTTCCATGCCTATTTGAAGAAAGTGGTTAGTAAAAATGTGAAAAGAAAAAGAGTTGATGGTCAAAAACGCACCTAAACTGTCCGTTGTTCTCTGTAGCTACCTAAACTATCACTCTCTTTGTATTAAAAACGCACCACGATGCTGAGTTGACCAAATATTTGTTCCCATTCGACAACAGGCTCATGTAGGCCAACTAAGCATCGAGGTGTGTTTTAATACAAAGGTAGTGTTAGTTAAGGTGTGAAACTCGCAAAAAGATGATAGTTTAGATATGGATAGTTGATGTATGAAACTCGCGAAAATGTGTTAGTTTAAATGTGCTTTTTTAATCATTTACTCGAAGAAAGATGGTACATAAAAAAATGAGAACAGACCATTTCAAGGAGATATTCAGTGACAGGCTCGATTTGCATATCGTTGCTCCTCCGTCCACTAATTATTTCAAGAACGACAACACCAAAGCTATACACGTCAACTTTCTCCGTTAGATGTCCATGAATTGCATATTCTGGTGCAGTATATCCCCTGTGTCAATTATATCACATTGAGTTGTTCACAATTGTTTTCACTTTACAGAATATCAGGAAATTCGAGAAGTTCGACTTACAAGGTACCAGCAAACTTAGTGCTAACATGACTTTGATCCTCAGGTAAAAGTCTTACAAGTCCAAAATCAGCAATTTTTGGTTGAAATTCATCGTCTAACAGAATGTTGCTGGATTTTATATCTCGATGGATGATGCAGACGTGGAATTGTTCGTGCAGGTATGCAAGGCCACGAGCTGTGCCAAAGATAATATTGAATCGTTGCTTCCAGTTGAGCGTCCCTCGTTTGTCACCTGCAGAACCATGAGAGGTAGGATGAGTGTAGCTTTTTCTTCATTTTGACTTGGAGAAAATAGTAAGCTGGATAGACAAAAAGACTGACCATATAAGTATCTATCGAGGCTTCCATTTGCCATGTACTCGTAAACAAGTAGTAGATCTGATCCTTTGTTAGAACATCCCAAGAGACGGATGAGATTGCGATGATGGACATTACTGATAAGTCGAACTTCAGTCTCAAAATCCGCCTTTGCTCTGCTTGACATTATTGCTAGTTTTTTAACAGCAACTACATTTCCGTTTTTCAAAGTTCCCTGCTCAGTAACATTAGAGTCTCATAAAAAGTACATCAAAAATCACAGGTAGTCGATATGACCAAAATAAGGATCTTCAACTGTTTGTGTTACATACCTTGTATATGTCACCAAAACCGCCTTCACCAAGTTTATTACTTTCATTGAAATCTTTGGTAGCAATTTTTAGGTCCTTGAAGCTGTAGCTCACGGGGCCTCTCAGCTCAGTTGCTCCCAGTATATTACCTGAACATGAACTACTATATCAGACAACATAATTAAACGGAAGGACGAGAAAGAACAATCTCCCCCACTTCACCCCCTCACATTCTAAGGTTAAAGAAGATATAGAAAGGATCATCCGAACTTGACCTCTTTCAGTTGCTTTTGGCTTTCTTGATCGTCGATACCATAGGAAAGCAGCCAATACAATCAAAAGAAGTCCTACACCTCCAACTACACCCCCAATAATGGCGGCTTTCTTCTTGTTTGAACTTCCTGCATAAAGTACCACCACCAATTATAAACTCGTCTTGAAACGAGGTAATACTAGTAAAAGTTGAGAAAAAAAGAGGTTCATTTCATACCTCCTCCACCAAGAAATGGTGTGATATCAGTTGTCGTGTTATCAGCAAAAAAAGCTCTATCCGAGTACCTCATAAAACACCCTGCATCGACAGCCCTTCCTTCTGCATATCTAGGAAAACAGCCTTCTATGTTCTTGTATGCCACTGTCAAGCAATCTTGGCAGCCACTTTCCGTTATGGTTTCAGCACATTGTGCTACTCCGTAGACAGTAACACCGGATGCTTCCCTCTTTGCGGCTGCAAAGAAACCGCTAATTCTTGGAGTTGCTGTGCTAAGATCATTCAAGAGCTGTAGTGCCACGGGGCTTAATGAATTTGGTTGAGAAGCTGTTCGGTTCCCACAAATCTCAGCATTTCCAGGTAGTGTAGTGTCTTGGTAGAAGTTGTTGCTCTCGTACCTTTCAAAAGGAGCATCAATAGAGCAACGAGTTCGTGTAAGTTCTTAGAAGGATATTGTGCTCATTTTTACCTTTACATCTAACATAATCAGCTATAATGAATCTTCTCTTTTACTGAAAAGAGACTGTGTAGAAGGTGGTCTACATCTACTTTGCTCGGATCCTTCTAAAAATGTAAATTTTGAAGGATCCAACAAACAGTAGACGATAAATTTTTAAGTATCCGAGCAACATAGGTTTGCATATAACAAGCTAACATATATAGAAACCGTTCCACCTTTCACAGTGTTGAGTTTAACGATTTTCTTTGAAAATCGAAGATTACCACAACCAGATAAACATGATCTTACATCAAAAAAGATGATTTTGTTGGAATTACGATTTATGATATTTTGAAGAAATGAAACTATTAGGCTAGACTTAACAACTCTGATGTGAAAATACTAAGAACAAGTGGATAAAGATTTCTGAATAAAATGTTGGACCAAAATTTTGGGGAACCAAAAAATAAAAGCTTTAATCGTGTATTCCCTGTCCTTAAGGAACTTATTCCCCTGCTATGTTGGTATATGGAAGAAGTAATTCCCCTGAGGATTGACAAGGTCAAACGAAATTCAAGTACAACAAAAACATAAATCTCCAGAAAAAACACAAAATGAATATTTCAAAGCAAAGAAGAACAACACTAATTCAGACTCTTCAAAAATATTAACGATCCAAAAGTAGTTCATTCTAGGAGGATCCGACAAGAGCATGACATCGTCCAAGCAACATAATTGAGACTCAAGTACTAACTAATACCAATTCAACAGAAACTTATATAGCCAACTCCGACTTGTTTTTCATGCGAACTAAACTAACCTGAGGAAGCAACCATCATATGTAACACGAGCACCGTTCGCGCCAGAGCAAGTTCTGATGAGAGAAACAGCAGCATCATAACAGGAAACACAATCAGCTCTTGATAAATACTTTCTGCATTCAATCATAGCATAAACAGCCTGTTGTGTCGTGGCGAATCGCTTGTCTTGATTAGATAATTGGTTCCTTAGATCAACAAAACTAGCATTGAGCCTTCTGAAGAAATCAGCTAAGTTTGTTGCATTGTATTGACTGCATCCTTCGCCTAACAAGTTTGTTTGTGGCTCGGAAAAAACTCGATTCTGCATCAATACAAAACCGATAATCACTACTATCAATCGCCACCACAAGACATACCTACTAGTCATGTCTTGGAAGTTGATGCAAAGAATGGAAAGACAATAAGATGTTTGAAGATAAAAGGTTAGTTTATATATAGCTGAAATAGTCAGCAAGATGTATATTCTGTCCTAATTTATGTGGCATAGTTAAAATTTTGAGATTTAGATTTTTTAATTTTGATCGTAAAAATTATTATAAATTATAATAAAATATTTAAAAAGTATATTTCAATTAAAAAAGCTAATGAACTCTCCGAATTTCAACTGTGTGACATAAATGGAGATGAAGAAAAAAATATGATAACATTAATGTTTGGTCAATGCTTTGATTATCTGTTGGAAATGAGCTAGAAGATTGGATATTTTCTTTCTACGTTTGTTAAATACTATGGATGTGATAAGAGTTTTTAACAAGAATGGTCCTTGAACTTTGAGCATAGGTCTATTTTAGTCTCTATTGTTTTATGTTGGGCATCTGTGGTGCTTTAAGTTTGCAAATTTTAAGCAGTTTTAGTCCATTAAACACTAACGAAAATTTCAAGTTACTAGATTAAACATTTATCCAAATAGAGTTTCAGTACTAATTACGAAAAAAATCAAAAAGTTCATACAAGTGAGGACTGCGGATGGATAAATATATGCAAATCTTATCACTGTTTCATAGAGATGCATAGACTATTCCCAAAAAACTTTTATTTCAAAAATATCAGGCCCCAAAAATAAAAGATATTAGATATGAAGAAAATGACAAAAGTAGAAAGCAAATGACAATATATAAATACAATTAAAATAATAAATATAAGATGGACAACAATACAAGATATAAAGACGTAACTAATTCTACTAACTTATTATAATACAAGATTAGACATCATCCTACCTTTACTAACATATTAATCTTCTACCTAATATGCGACTTTCACTCATTTTTATGACAATATAGGCTTATCCCAAACTTAAGGGACCACTGATGAAATGGACAACCAAGCATTTCATCACACTCTTTTTTAGAAAAAATAATATTTATAATATAATATATGTACACTTCGTTGGCTTTTTGGAGGATTCCTATAATATTCTATGGATCCTTTTGACATTTTTTACAAATAAGAATTGATGTTAAAAGGAAAGGAAAAACTGCCAATCATGAAATTAAAAAGGCCAATTTATATTGATAAGAAATTCTAATAATTTTTGTTTTATATTTGTTGAGACACAAAGTCCACATTGGTAGTTAATGAGATGGGTGATCTCCTTGTATTAGGCAATCCTCCTCCCTTTGAGCTAGTTTTTGGGGTATGAGTTAGGCCTAAGACCTTCTTCAACATGGTATCAGAGCAGTGTCTGTCTCGCCCATGTTAATGAAATGGGTGATCTCCTTATAAGGTTTAGGCAATCATCCTCCCTTTGAGCTAGTTTTTAAAGTGTGAATTAGGCCTTACACCTTCTTCAACAATATTCAAATAAAAAACATAAAACAGATTTGCTTTTTACCAGAACATTTGGGAAGAACATCAAAGTCATCACATGGCACGATGGTAACATCAATTAGTACATCCAATACATTGAATACAAGTTATAATTTATTTCTAAAAATAAAAAAAATAAAATAAGAAGTTACAATTTAGTTGACTTTAACAAAAAATGACGACCAACAAAATCATGTAGGAGATTTTTGGTTCATTTTATTTAAGTTTTATATATTTATAATTAGTATAAGAAATTTTAAAATTATAAGAATGTCTTTCTCAACTAAAATGTTTATTTTATTTAGAAGAAACTTTGCAAATTGAAGAGAAATATACATATCCAATAGGACTATTCAAATTCAAACCAAAATCAATTATCCGAATAAAAAAAAGTTATTGATTTGTTAATAATAAGTTATTGGTTTAACTGTTTTGATAATAATTTTAATTCTTTTTTATTATTGGGTTATTGGTTCTTAATAATTTTAGATTTTTTCTTAAGGGTCAATCGATAATCTGATAATAAATTAAATAATTATATTTATAATATTTTGATATATAAAGTTCTTGATAGTTTCATATTTTTACTTTTTATTATTTCAAACTCTCAGTTATTCTACAATTAATGTGATAGTGTTTGTTTTCGAGCAAAATGCAGTTTGCCAACTTAATTATGTGTATGATTCATTTAATTTCTCACCTTATTTCTAAGTAATTTTTTTAGTCAAATCTTAACAGTTAAACCAATAATAGAATCGATAACAATCAATAACTGATAAACTAATATTTTATTGATTTTATAATAATTTAGCATATTTACAAATTGATAATCAATAAGTCAAACCCATAAACTATAAATCAAAGTGAACTAACTGATATGCAACCCTAATATCCAATGCGACAGTTATTATACAATAGAATTGTGATTCATTACTTATTTCAAAAATGAAGATAAATATAGTAATCGATAAAATACTTTGAAAAATTAAAAATAAACATAGATTATCATTTTACTACTTGCACTATTTATTTAATCGACTGAGGTAGAAGTGCCAAAAATAAATGTACATCATTTATTACCAACTTATATCATTTATTGCCAACAATAAGTTTGAGCATGATTATTTTCTTAGTACTATATATATTATTTCGTTGATAATTTTAATTCCTAACCATCTCAATTATGATATTCCATATTTTATAATTTTTTTATACATATAATTATGACAAGTTGCTAAAATTAGAAAAGAAAATTAAATAATTTAGTTTACGTTCCAATATTAAATTTTTGACAAGTAAATTCTTCCAAATATAGCCTCCCCTAGTTAGTACAACTAAATTATTTGAAATGCCATCTCAAGTAAATTCTTCCAAATATATCATCCTCAAAAGCATAAAATACTATATATAAAATAAAACAACTAGAGTGAAAAGCAAAGGATAAATCATAAAGACAACAAAAATAATAAAATGAATGATGGATAATAATAATATAATAGATAAAGACACAACTACATTTACTAACCTAACCTACAAGGCCAGACATTATCCTATACCTACTAGCCGTCTAATCTTCTACTTTAATACGCGATCTCCACACTTTTTTATTTAAGGTCATATCTTCGATGATATAATTATTTGATTTTTGAAAATCAAGATTGGTTCAAATTCGTGTCACGTGTAACTCATTTAAGAAGAAGCCTTATTTATCCAAAAAAAAATTATTCTTAGTACTGGAATCTAAAATATTTGGATAATAATAGAGGATTTTCATCCATACCACTGTAACCCTCGATAACAAAATATTTAATGTATAAGTTCGTGTTCAATCTATTAAATCCTTTTTTAAAAAAAAAACAATTGGAAAGAAAACAACAAAGAAAAACGTACGAATTGGGGTAGGAACTTTTTCTAGAAGCTATTTTTTATTGGGGCCGGCTACTTTAATCTTAAAATAGCCAACTCATTTAAAACTTTCTTTAAATTTTTAATTTTAAAAAATGATTATTTTCAAATATATATTTCACATATCATATATTTGAATCACGTAACTTATTAAGTCCATTGTATATTTTATTTTTCGCGAAAATAACCTTTCAATTCTACGAGATGGAAATAAGATATGCGTATAATTTATCCTCTTCAAATCGTACATGATATTTCACATATTATATATTTGAATCACATAACTTATTAAGTCCATCGTATACATCTTACGTGAAAATAACCTTTCAATTTTGTGAGATGGATATAAGATATGTGTATAATTTATCCTCTTTAGATCATACATGTGAAATTATATTGAATATGTTACTGTAATAATTATTTTCTGAAAATAATCTCTCTATCTCTATGAGGTAGTGATAAGGTCTGCGTACATTTTACTCTCTCCAGATCCTACTTATAAAATTTTACTAGTATATTATTGTGATAATCTATCGAGTTCGATTTAAATAATTAATTATGCATGCCTATATGTCTTATTTAAAATGGACAAATAGGTCATGTTCTTTGATTTACAAATTGGACCATTTGGGCTGTCTTTTTATGATAGCCTAAATGTTACATCATTATATTATAAGATAGTTGCATCTTTTTTATTGTGCCAAATTAAAGAGTCCTTGTATTATGGAAAACCATTGAAAATTCAAACTGTGTGATTTTTTTTTTTGTTACAATTTCACTATGCATTTTTAAATTAAGAAGACGACTACATAAGTGTGGAATTTGGTATTTTCTTTTTCGATTCTATCCACTCCCTCAGATACTTGGGGATAAGGGGGGGGGGGGGTGGGGGTGGTTTGAGAATTATTTTTTTTTTGCCAATAAACTTTCTTCAATCTCCGACTTGGTTTAACTCGTGATTTAGCAAGACTGTTAAAAATTTTTAAGCTTATTTAAAAAATAGGTTTTTAACTCAACCCAAATAAGCCTGCTGATTTGTAGGATTTTTGCAATCGGCCTGTCGGTTAAATTAAAAAATCATTAAAAATAAAAATAAATAGAGTACTAAAAATAATAAGAGTACAAACTCAAAGTTAATTTAGAAATTTTAGATACAAATTATATTTTTATAACGTATAATAGTAACACTAATATCATTTAATATTGTCCTTTTGCTATTTATTTTAATATTTTTAAATTATAATATAATTTAAAATTTTATTTTAAAAATATACTTGTAAAATTGTGTGTTGATTCGGCAAGGCTCGC
>JAOTQJ010000007.1:5391878-5404967 GCA_025642045.1 Solanum sejunctum
TACTGGTTCATACATTCCTCTTTTATAATCTAAGCTTTTTCTTTCTGCTGGGTCAAAAGTATATATTTTTTCTTCATCATGTTCACAATTATCATTTATTTGTAGATTGTTAGCTTTGTTTATTAAGTCTGTGTAAGTTTCAGAATTATAAGTTATATCTTCTTTTTCTCTAGTTATTTCAATTATATTTTTGTTGTCACTATCTTTTGATTTATTTATTACTTGAATTTGTATTTTAGGGTTAACTCTTTCTCTTGTATTCTAATTTCTATCATTTTTTCTTCAACATAATCTAGTCTAATTTTGATTTTATCCATCTTTTGCTCAACCATAATCAAATTTATTTATTTATTTTTCACCCAAAATAATCAAAATATAAAAGAGCACAATTCAGCTCCGGTGACCTGCTCAACTAATAAATCTTCTTCCTTGCCCAGTTCAACTTTTCGCCGGCATCTCTATTGTGTAAATCTTCGATGGAGGACGGCGGACGACGTGCAATTCAAGGGCAAGTCGGTGATCGTGTGAAGCTGAACGTCGGCGGCAAGCTCTTTGAAACCACAGTATCCACACTTCGGTCCGGTGGACCAGATTCCCTCTTATCCGCCTTATCGAACCGGAACTCCGACGATCCGGTTTTTATCGACCGGGACCCAGAGATTTTCTCGGCTCTCTTAGCTCTTCTCCGGTCTAATCGTCTACCTTCGACGGCAAAACGTTTCTCCAATCAAGAACTTATCGATGAAGCTGTTTATTACGGAATTGAATCACAACTCAGATCTGCCCTCGCCCCGAGTCAACTCAGTGGAATCGACGCGTCACTTTTCTCAACCGTTCGTCCTTCCTCTGATGGCGTTGTAACGGATTTCGACGCTGTAGATTGCGATGGCTCCGTTTGGGTTGCTCACGGCGGACAGGTTTCCGTTTATGATTGGAGTTTGACCCATACCGAAACTATTAGGACACACCTTGATTACATCAGTTGCATTCGGAAGGTTGGACCCGATTTGGCTGTTGTTGGTTCTGAATTCGAATCGGGCCTCCACTTATATAACTTGGCTAATGGCCGTAGAGTTGGGTCAGTAGAATGGACCGACCCGTCTGACCCGAGAATTTACAAGGCCCGAGTACACGCTGTTGTTGACTCGCCGGATTCTGTTTTTGCAGCCTTCGAGTGTCAACATAGAGAAAATTGTGTTCTGAGTATTGATAAGTCTACGATGAAAGCGGTGTCGGAGTTGGGAAGACAATCTGGCAATTCGGCGAAGTCAACTGTTGTCGGGAAGTTGACTTTTTTGCCGGAGATTAATGCCCTGCTTGGTGTTTCAGTTACTGCCGGAGCTTTTGGTTGTTCTGGTTACGTGCGGTTGTGGGACTCCAGGTCCGGAGACGTTGTGTGGGAGACGAATGAGCCGGGTTCAGGTCGGAGCAGCCGGTTCGGGGACTCGTTTTCTGACGTTGACTTTGACCGGGAGGATTTGACTATGTTCAAGATATGTTCAAAATCAGGTGATTTGGCTGTTGCAGACCTTCGAAAATTAAGTGAAGATCCATGGATTTATCTGGAAGAGAAAAATCCATGTATGAGGCATGCAGGTGGTGGAACCAGTAGCTTGATTCATTGTTATAGAAAGCAGGTGTTTGTGGGAAGAGGAGGAGAGTTGGAAGTGTGGTCAAGAATGGTGGAGCAGGGAAGTGATGTTGAGAGGGAAAGGGTGTTGCATGAAGGATTGTACAGGAGGAATTATATGGATAAAGTGGAGGATGCTGAAAGAGGGATCATAAAGAAGATTGAGGGAGCTGGAGATAGGCTGTTTGTTACTAGAGAAGATGCTGAGGGGATTGAAGTGTGGCAAAGTTCTCTGTTTTGTGGTGCTGTTTTAAGTTTGTGATAGCATAGAGCTGTGACCTTTGCATACTCTGTATATGAGCTTACGTTGCCTGTTTCATGTCTGAACAGAGGAGAGGGTTTGCAATCGGTTGATAATTAGAGTAAAACTACGAGCCAATCGATCTAGTTTGAGATTGAGCATATTTGTCGTTGCAGTATCTTTCTGAGCTGTCTGCTGCGGTTTGCAATGATCATCAATCGGTTGCAGTAGGTTGACAGTCAGAGTAAAGTTAGAATCACCCCAAATTAGTTTGAGATTGAGCATAGTTGTTGTATCATCTGGTATAGTTATCTAATGACAGCTTTCAATGATAATCGAGGAAATGAATTTTGTATATGGTAATTTCTTTTGGATGTCAAGTTGATCAATCGTGGAACAATGTGCAAAGATTAATATGATTATGATGATTATCTGAAATTGGGTTTCTGTTGATCCATTTTGGACATGATGTTGCTCAATCAAGAACAATAAAGGTGTGGTGCTATCATTTAGTGAAATTGGGCATCCCTGTTATCAAGAAAGGATGGTATTCAAGCGTTTTAAATTAGTTGTATCAGAGGTAGGCGTCTAACTGTTGTACTTGATGCTTTATTTGTATTCATGACTTTGGTTGCTAGATTGCTGCATCATTTGTCCATCTACATGTACATGTGAGCTTGTAACTTCTCACCTTTGTTTCATGCATAATTCCACTTTAACAAGACTTATACCATATTCCTTAATAAACAAGGTGTAAAGGAGATTCGTAAGCATTGTATTCTTTGTTTCAGCTGCTAGTGATGGTGAGTCATTTCAATACAAAGTAACTCTTTTAGTTTACATGTCACTTTTACCCCAAATTGGAAGTAATCCCTATTCCTTTTATTCACTTAACTCTGAGCCTGAATAGTTTTAAGATTACAAATCTGTGTGACCTAATGAATTATAAAGTAACAATACAATACTTTATCGTGGAAAATCCAACTCTTAAAGGGTAAAAAAACCATGACCCACACCTCTGTTGGATTTAACTTCAACTTTACTACACTCTGGGCCTCAGCTGTTTTAAGATTACAAACCTATGTAACCTAATGAATTATAGATTCTAATTTCCATGTATCAACAATCACCCTTGCCTGTTGAACCCTTCTTCAAGTTCCCCTCCCCTCAACTCAAAGAACAACCTAAACTAATAAGCAAAAATTACAATTCGATAATCAACAATGCTAACAAAATAGACTCAAGAACTAGAAGACTTAATCCTATAGAACAGGTTCTTTAATCTTGTTTCTTTGTATCTGCAACACTTGGCGCTTCAATGATACTCTCTCTTATTTGAATTTGTTCTTCTTGTAGCTCCCTATGTAAGTGCTACAATTTTTTTTTGTAGAAAATCCTTCTTTATTTAAAGACATGAGACCTCTCAATCTTTGAGTTGGAGTCAGTGTCCTTTTACTGCATATTTTTCCTTGTAGACTTGCATTATGAACAGAAGTCGTGCTTCGTCCACCATCTTTACTTTTCTTTCTCTGCATGAATTGTCTTTTCCTAATCCCAGTTGGACTCTGTCTGATAGGAACATCTTGCAGGAACCAACTCCTTTCATCTATTCTTCTTTTTGTCGATCATCAAAATCTTTCTCGATCCAATAAATTCCCCCTTTTCGATGATGAGAAGCTATGACTTCTTGTGTGCTCAACTTCAACCTGAGATGAGGGGCACCAGTTTCTGAACACACACCACTTAGGGCTCGTTTGGTTAGGAACAAGTTATCCCATGATTAATTATCTTGGGATAAGTTATCCTACTATGTCTATGAGATAACTTATCCCATCACTATGATATAAATGATGGGATAAGTTATCCCAAACAAGGCAACCAAACAAGACACCAAAATTTTATCCCTGGACTACTTTTTTACCCCAAGACTTTTTTTTAATCCCTCATACCAAATGACCCCTTAGAGAAACATATTAGAGGATTAGGTTGGACGAAATGAGTTATAAATGGGAAAAAAACTCAAATATGCCATAGAACTTTGACAAAAGGATCATTTATGTTATTCATTAAAAGTATGGCTCACTTATGCCATTGCCGTTTGAGAAAAAGGTTCAACTATCATCATTATTTTTTAATTCTGATTATGCAAAACTACCCAAACAATTTTTAACACTTTTCAATTGATGTTTTGGATCAACTGTACTTTTTTTGCTCCTTCTTCCTCAAGAACACAGGAAGAACCAAGAACTCCAAATTTTCAACTTCTTTAGTTCTTCATGAAATCATCTCAAATTTCAATAGTAGTGTCCCTCCAAGCTAGATACCAAAATTCAATATCTTTTGAGTTCGAATTCAACATAATTTAACAAGGTGCACTTAAAATATCTTCAATGTTTCAAAACGTTTTTTTTAGAAGGTAACATTTCAAAGTTTCAACACTTTGTTATTCTTTAATGGTAGAATTTTCTCACCAACTCCAAATCACTTGAACTTTTGACTATAGGCTCAACAAATAATAGGAGAAAAATATTCCAAAAAATAAAACGGAAATCAGTCCTAGTGTTACAAAAATCTACTTTGATTTATGTTTTTGTTTTGTGTGTGACGCTAGATCCTTGTTTCCTAGTGTTTTTTTAGTCTCTTTTTTTTAAAAAAAAAATTCAAGTGATTTGGAGTTATAAAAAAATTCTACCATTAAAACTTTGAAGAAATTTTAAGCGTGTCTTGTTGAGTTAGGTTGAATTTGATCACAAAAGATATTAGATTTTGGTATCTAGCTTGAAGGAATGCTACTCTTAAATTTGAGATGACTTGGTGAAGAACTGAAGGAGTTGGAAATTTGGACTTCTTTATGTGTTCTTGGTATTCTTGAGGAAGAAGTAGCAAAAAGAGTACATTTGATCTAAAAAATCCAAGTAAAAAGTGTTAAAAGTTGTTTAGGTGGCTTTGCAAAATTGGATTTAAAAAAAAAGACATTAATGAGTCAAATTTTTAACGGATGACATAAATGAATCTTTTCTCAAAGTTCGATGACATTTTTGATCCTTTTCTGTTATAAATATTGCACAAGCATTATTTCCCCCCTTTTTGGCATCATAAAACACTGCAATTAGCAAATTAGTACAAGCAAAATCGGATACTCATGGCCACAGGGGTTATCGCCTATACAATTACTGTAAAAGCAAACTCCCAGTTAGCTATAACAAAGTAAGAGATTGGTTAAGGAAATAAACATGAACCAAAAGCAAACTTCATCATCTATCAGACATAGTACACCACATCTGAAGGGTAAATAAAAAACAGATAAATAAGCACTTGTGATTACAAAAAGAGTAGGAATAACTAGAGGATTTAAGGTGCAGGAGGAGTTGATTGAGAGGAGGAGGATGGATCTTTCTTAAGTAATAACTGAAAAAGATCTTTCAGACTAGCAGAGTTAGTCAACTTTTCAGATTCCAGAGCAGCCTTAGATAGAAAGTGCAAGTTCTGCCTTTAGCCTAGAATTCTCCTCTAACAAACCAGCAGGTTCAAGAATAGGAATACATAATCCTATTTAGAATTGGAATAGGAATAGTATGTTGTTTCCTACTTGGACTTGGATTATATCGTAGTATCTATAAATAGGGTCTCTATGTAGTAACATAAATATACAGGTCACTAATATTTTTCTTCAATATTTCTCACATGGTAGCAGAGCATTAGTGAGAAACTTGCAATAGGCCACTATGGGTCAATTTTTGGCGGCTGATTTGTGTCGGCATTTTTTTTGTCAGTGTTGTGTGAAAATCAACACCACCACTGGGTCCCTCACTCTCTGGCGTTAAAATTCCAGTCAGCCCCACCAAAAAATAGCACCTCACGCGCCCACACGCGTCGTTCAGAGGTGCAGTTTTTCCGATGAGATTTGACCACGGGCCGGCGCGTGAGATCAGTTTCAGCCACTTTTCGGCCTCCAATTTTTCCGGTTGGGTCACCTTTCCATTTCAAGGCTACCCATACAATTATTTTCTAATTCCGACCTTTGGAATTAGGGTTTCAACACTTTCCAGTCAATTTCGGCGAGTTTTTTTTGAATTTTTTTTTCAGTGAAGTCGCCTCTGCATTTCGAGGTAGACCACATATTTTTTTATTTTTTGACCAGTTTCCGGTGGACAGATCTGATTTCCGGCGTCATCACTATTTTTTTCCGTTTTTTTGGATTCCTGTGATCCGTTTCCTCGTTTTTTTAGACTGCAAAAGTTTGTTTTCTGAAGATGTCCTTTGGGATTGATATGTTTGGCTCCAAAAGTATAGGAATAGGAAGTTTAAATCATCCTATGATCACTTCAGAACCATTAATGGGTAGTTCCAACTATTTAGCATGGGCTTCCTTGGTTGAATTATGGTGCAAAGGTCAAGGTCTCCGCTATCACTTAATAACCAATGCTTGTGTGGTAGATGAAAGAAGGCTACTTAGGAATCTACAATAGCCAAAGCATAATGGGAGGTATGTAGTCTCCTATGGCGATCTATTGATTCTAAGTTGATGCCCTTATTTCGCCAATTCCAGACATGTTATTCAGTTTGGGAAAAGGCTCGTGCTGTATATGCTAATGACATCTCATTTCTATGATGTGGTATCTTGAATGACCAACGTAAAGAAACAAGAATGTGATATGTCTACATACTTGGGACAAGTGCAGGCAATCATGGAGGAATTTGAAACATTGATACAAGTCACTGCGAACGTGACAACACAACCAGAGCACAAACAGACATTGTTTTTAGTTCGTACACTTGCTGGACTTCCTGCTTATCATAATTCCATATGTGATCAAATCTTAGCTAGGCCTACCATCCTTACAATGGATGAATTATTGTTTACTTCGTCTTGCTGCGCCTCCCAATCATAAAGCAGTTTCATCACCCACCATTGACTCCTCTATTCTTGCATCTCAAATTATTGATAAATGAATATCTACTATGGAGAACTAACAAGGAGAAGGTCATTATGGAAGATCTCGCTCTAAGTGTAGTTATTGTCACAAGTCTGGGCACACTCGTGACAGATGTTATACTTTGCATGGTCCACCAGTTTTGATCCTATTGTTATAAAGGAATATAAAGAATCCCTTCGAAATTGCGCAAATAAACAAACATCTCTACAAGTAGCACTTGTTGTTCAACTGAATGTTGCTGTTGCTCTGCCTGATTGATCATCCAATAATGCTCATATTCCTCAGGCAGAATATGATGAGTTCCTTTAGTATCGAGCAAGTAAGCAAATGTCTCTGCAAGTAGCATCAGTTCCTCAACTTACTATTCCTGTTGCGGGTAATTCTTTTGCTCGTGTTTCATAGTCTAGTACTCTTGGATCATGCGTTATGGACTCAGGCGCTTCTGATCATATTTATGGTAACAAATCACTTTTGTTTGATATTATTTATTCACAATCTCTTCCTGCTATTACTTTAGCCAATGAGATCCAAACAAAACCAAAAGGGGTTAAAAATGCCCAACCCTTACCTTCTGTCATCTGTTCTTTATGTCCGCTGGTTCTCCTTTTAATTTGGCATTTGTTAGTCGTTTGACGTGAGCCTTATACTGTGGCCTGTATTTTTTTGATAATTTTTTCCTTATGTAGGACCGCGGTATGGGACAAATAATTGGCACAGGACATGAATCACAAGGCCTTTACTATCTTACCTATTCAAATCCCTTCACAACATGCTCCGTTACAGATGCTTCGGACCTAATTCACATACGTTTGGGACATTCGAGTCTATCTAAACTGCTGCAGATGGTGCCTAGTTTATCTAGTTCATCCTTATTAGATTGTGAATCGTGTCAACTTGGGAAACACACTCCTGCTACATTTTCACGTAGTACTAAGGGTCGTTTCGAGTTTATTTTTTCTTTAGTTTATTCTAATATTTGGGGTCCTTGTCGAGTTAGTTCAACCTTAGGATTTCGTTATTTTGTTAGTTTCATTGATGATTATTCAAGATGTACTTGGGTTTTCTTAATGAAAGATTGTCTGGAGTTATTTTCTGTATTTAAAAGTGTTTTGCTGAAATACAAAACCAATTTGGTGTTTCCATTCATACTCTTCGTAGTAATAACGTGTTAGAATACATGTCCTCTCATTTCAGGAGTTTGACTCACCAAGGCATTATTCACCAGACATCATGTCCTTATACCCCTCAGCAGAATGGTGTAGCAGAACGAAAGAATAGGCATCTTATTGAAACTGCTTGCACTCTTCTCATTGAGTCCCATGTTCCGCTGCGTTTTTGGGGCGATGATATCCTTGTATCTTGTTATTTAATTAATAATAGAATGCCCTCATCTTCTATTCTGAGTCAGGTTCCACATTCCATACTTTTTCCTTTGTCACATCTCCATTTTATACCTCCTCGTGTCTTTGGGAGGGATGCTTTGTTCATAACTTAGCTTTAGGTAAAGATAAATTAGCCCTTTGTGTTCTCAAATGTATCTTTCTTGGTTACTCTCGAATTCAAAAAGGGTATCGTTGTTATTCCCCTGATAAATCGATCTCTTATGTCTGTCGATGTCACATTCTTTGAATCTCAATCTTACTATATATTGTCTGATCGTCCTGATATGTCTAAGGTCTTACCTCTACCTCAGGTCCTACCTCTACTGACTGTTGAGGAATCTCCAATTGTAGTGTCACCTCTAACAAAACCCGACAAACCTCCACCTCTCTTGTCTTATCATCGTCGTCTACATCCAATACTAGTTCTAAAGGATTGATGTCATGCGCCAGACCTTGGTCCTACTGCGGACTTGCCTACTCCTAGCCAACCGAGTGCACTTCAAAAAGGCATACGGTCCATTCGAAATGCTAACCCATATTATACTTTCTTGAGTTATCATCGTCTCAATCATTCTATTATGCTTTTGTATCGTCTTTGTCCTCTATTTCCATTCCTAAGACTACAGGTGAAGCACTTTCTCATTTTGAATGGAGGCGGGCTATGATTGATACCATGAGTAGTATTGTCTTTTGAACAAAGGTGGCCTAATGACATGTTGTCCTTTGGTGTGTCCAAGATGACTTGTTAGACTCTGTTAAGATAACCTGTTCTGATACTAATTGTTAGAATACCGACCTCCTAAGTTGCATAAAGGAACTAGTATAATCTGTATGTTCCTTTACATATTGAAGTAACAATACAATACTTTATCATGGAAAACCCCAGCTCATAAAGGGTAAAAAACCACGACCCACACCTCTATTTAGGATTTAACTTCAACTTCACTAAACTCGAAAGGAAACAACCTCTATACTTCTATTAGGTGGTGGTAAGGTCTGCTTACATTCTACCCTCACCAGACCACCCTCACCAGACCCCACTTGTGAGATTCTACTGGGTATGCTGTTTGTTTCACTAAACTCTGAGCCTCAACAGTTTTAAGATTACAAACCTGTGTAACTAATGAATTGTAAACTCTAGCTCCTACGTATCAACAATCACCCTGAATGTTGAACCCTCCTTAAAGTTTTTCTCAACTCAAAGAACAGTCTAAACTAATATGCAAAAATCACAAGTTGATAATCAACAATACAAACCAACTAGACTTAAGAACTAGAAGACTTAATCCTATAGAACAGGTTCTTTAATCTTGTTTCTTTGTATCCGTAGCACTTGATTCTTCAATCAAAACTCTCTCAAATATGAACTCTCTCTTACTTGAATTGATTCTGCTTGTAGCTCTCTATGTAAATGCGCAAAATTCTTTGTAGAAAATCCTTCTTTATTTAAAGACGTGATACCTCTCCTCCTTTGAGTTGGAGTCGGTGTCCTTTTACTGCATCCCTTTCCTTGTAGATTTGCACTAGGAACAAAAGTCGTGCTTCGTCCACTGCCTTTACTTTTCTTTCTCCACATGAATCATCTTATCCTAATCCCTGTTGGATCTGTTTGATAGGAACATGATGGAGGAACCAGCTCCTTTCTTCTGTTCTTTTTGTCGATCATCAAAAACTTTCTCAATCCAATAATCTGGAAGGAGAGCCTTGGAGTAAGGCTGCGTACAATAGACCCTTGTGATCGGGCCATTCCTCGGACCTTGCACATAGTTGGAACTTTAGTGTACCGGGCTTGCCCTTGCGCTTCTCAAATTCTCTAGCAGGTGGTTTTTCTTCTTCTTTTTCTTTCCTGATCCTCCCCCAAGTAATAAACCGAAAAAGCATGTTTAACATTTTTCTCTTGGCATTAGCTGTAATTTAAGCTTTGGAGGCAACTTCCTGGTGTTGGTGGTTGTGTTACTAGTCTAGTAGTCAAGTAAAGTGATGGCTTGAGGAACATCAGAAACAGCTCCCCGGTAATCATAAATTCCTGTTTAAAGAAACTATAAGTGAACATTGAAATTTTAATAGACATTGAATCTGGGCTCATGTGTAAAAGAAACAAGTGCTGTTATAATTGTGAAATCAGAAATTAAGCTTAATCTCGGAAGATTGAAATCCCTAGACTAATGGAGGGGCAAGCAGTAGGATGAAGGAAATTAATAAAGAGAAAAGACAGAGGAAGACTGACGAAAGGTAATTTCTGGTTTACGGGAATATCTTTTCTTGTATAGGATAAGCTGCTAGTGATGGCATTGTAGGTCATGATTTCCCTCTCATAGTTGTTGAAGGGAGAAAGTCATCGGATTCCTGAATGAACTCAGAATTGAAGGTAAAGGATCTTATGATACCTGAAAGCAGTAAGTGGAGCTATAGGTTCGTTGTCTGTTTGCAATAAATGGTCAACAGGGGAAGTGTTTTTCTTTGTTTATTTGTGAATAATCTTTCCAATCTGTTAAGTCCTGGCATCATCTAAAGGTTGTTATGCTTGCCGATTACAAAGTTTTTGATGCACAGTATGAAGACAGTGAAACTTCTCTTTTGTGAAGGAAGCATTTCGAGTAATCTTTTCTGCTCGAGTTATGGTCCCCCCACGCCCCCATACCCCTCTACCCCCACATCAGTTGCAGTTGCACTTTCTTGTCGTATTTGTGACATACCTCCAATATGTATATACTTCCGTAACTCCACATTTTATGGTCCTTTTTGAAGTGTTCCTATGAATTCCAATCTCATCGTCAAATCCCATCACATAGGTGGGCACTTAGTGTGGACAAAACAGTGACTTTGGATGTTATTAGAGAGTGAACTGGAGTTCTTCCCTTTGAGTGCTTCACTTAAGTTATAATTTTGGCTTAAATTCAGTTTTTAGATCATTTTATACTCCGTGGTAGAGCCACACTTGGCCAAGGGATATCGATTAACAACTCTTCACTGGAAATTATATTGTGTAGATAAGTTTTTAAAAAACAAGTTACATATATACTATTTGTTGAATCCGCTACAGTTGGCCAAAGGATGTTGATTGACGTCTCTTCACTAGAAATTATACTGTGTAGATGTGATTTTTTTTTTTAATGAATATATAGTGTTTGTTGAACCCCCTTTCTTTCTTCGTATGTTTACTTCTTTATATTTTGACTCCCTTCAGTGAAAATTTTGACTCGGCCATTGTTTGTGCCAACATCTAATAGTTCAAGCGAATTAATTGTCTATACTGGTGCTTAGCATATTTTGGCAACCACAACCTTAATATATTGCTGGTTTAAGAAAGTCAGAATATCATCAACCTGGAGATTGTATGTCCCTTTCATGATATAACATACATCACTTAAAGCTGGCATGGTTTCTAGAATGGATTCTACTGTAGAATATTGAACTGACCCTTTCAAGGCTCAAGCTGATGATTATGGAACTGTGCAGGTTCAAGGACTAAGGCTTTGATCATTTCCTTTTTAAAGTCGAAGAAAAAAAGAAGTTGCTCGCTGATGGAAGTTGATTGTTCCCAAACCAGTAATATTCTTGATGGTCACACTGCATGCCCATCTGAACAGCTGGGCTACAAGCTTGGAGATCTGTAGGGTCTGGTAACCTCATTATTTTTTGTTGTGTTAGTACAGTTACCTCAGGTCCTATGTTTTCTAGGAGTCCTTTAGTCCGATCATATTGTACAGTATTGGTCCTAGATGAGCTTAAATGGAGCAACATGGTCTGTGAGGACTTGGGCGTTGTTGTCTTAGTCGTCATCGTTGCAAATTGGTTAGCGCCCTCATGATTGTGGTATCAACATGTTGATAATGGATTATTGTACTGCTTCAGGAAGTGAATCTTTTAGACAGGAGCGCTAGAACTTGATGATTTGGTTGACAATCCTTCCTTGGCAATGTCACTTTGTGCATTTCGACTCTTCTTGGGTGTAAATGTGTAACCTTACTTGGTATGGCTTTGACATACTATATGGTTGCCATGTAGTTGGTTGTAAATGTGTCGTTCCTTTTACAGTTGACGATTTGTTACAAACTGAATGATATGGTGTATATCAGTGGCTATTTAATCATTATGATCTCAACAACATATTTAGTGTGATCTCATACGTGAAATTTGAGGAGGTAAGTAAGATTTTACCCAACTTTCCTTTCAGTCTCATCGTTTGAGCTTTCATCATAAGATGACATCATACATTACGATCTCGTCTTCCGTTGAAAGCTCAAAAGATTAAAAGGAAAGATATCAGTTAGTTGTTGGGGGCAGAAATTGTGTCTTTGTAATGAGGGGTATTTGCTGAAACCTAGAAATAACACAATTATTGTTGTGTCGTAACATTTTGTTGGATTAAATAAGATTTGTTCGGTGTCACCGAACAATAACAGAAAGAATTGTAGTAATGTAAAGAAATATGTATATTTTTTTTTGGAAATAATTTCTTTTTGATTACTTATAAATTGAATTCTAGTAATGTAAAGAAATATGTATATTTTTTTTTGGAAATAATTTCTTTTTGATTACTTATAAATTGAATAGAATAAAATAGGTTTTTGAATATCATACGTATAAAAGTGTTTTTTTTTTGTAAAGAAGACATGAAACTAGAAACAAGTTTGTAAAATTGAATCTCCTTAATTTTTGCCAGGAGGATATTTTTCAAAATAAAATGGTTGACATCTCAATAGTTCTACATTTTTCTTCCATTAATATTACACCGATTCACCCAAAATCGAATAAGAAGTGATTTCACCCAAAACACAAAAAAGAATAAGAAGTTGTGAGAAGCAACATTACTCTGAAAGATCAAATCATTGAAACATGTTATTCTATTTGTATACTTGGTGGAATCTAAGATATCTTAACCAAATTCTTCCCATG
>JAOTQJ010000007.1:5405067-5416135 GCA_025642045.1 Solanum sejunctum
GATCAAATCATTGAAACATGTTATTCTATTTGTATACTTGGTGGAATCTAAGATATCTTAACCAAATTCTTCCCATGAGATTGGCACACACTAACAAAAATCTTCAAATCGATCCTGTCAGATCTTTATAACTTTGAAAAGTTAATTTATACTTTTACATTAAAAAAGAAGTTGACATTGAATCTTTTAAGAAAAATAACATAATTAGGCAAACATATGATATATATTTATATTATACAATTATAATTTAAAAAAATTATAATTTATAGCTATAGTTAAGGTTTTGTTACTATTTTCTTTCTTCTCTCTTTCTCTCTCTCTCCCTCCTCTGTCTCTCTCTCTAATTTCTTGCAAATATACAATTAAAAATGTATACTAGTTACATATATACAATATTTTGACAGATATGCATAGTCAATTTGACAAATATACAATTTGCCTCTCTCCACTCTTACTTACCACTTTCCACTCTCACTCGCCTCTCTCTCTTTTTTCCAATCTCGCTTGCTAGATATATATATATATATATTATACATATATAATTATTCGATTGATATATATATATAATTTGATAAATATATATTCACAATTCGACTCTTTTCTCCTTCTCTCGATTTCGCTTACCGCTCTTCTCCCCTCTAAATCACATAGTTAAAATTAGACCGATCATATTAAATTTTAAATTTAGACTATTTATAAAAATTCCTAAATTTTTTTTTCATTTTTTCTGATTGTTTAGCATAACCATGATCTGATCCACTGGTAATTTTTTCACCAATATCCATGATTTAACACTTTTAATATTTAACCTATCCTTAATCCCCACATCCTAGGTTAATTTTCCAACATTTTAACATAAAAAAATACTTTTAAATTTTATTTTTTAAAAAATGTATTTGTCTCCCAAATCCATCACAAGACTTACACGTGACACCATAACACCCAACACCACTAATCACAGATTAACAACAAGAGTTTAGCCTTAATCCCAAAAATTACCGACATCTTCACGTTGCCCCCCTCCACTTGGCACGCGGCTCGAGGTAAATTAAAAATATCTTGCTTCTCGTGAAATTAAATAAATAAATTTAAAAAAATATCTTAAAATCAAAAGCTACAAACAAAAATTAAAATTTATTAATTTTTGTACTCGACTCATTTGTTGCCCACCACCTAGAAAAGCACATCCACTAAACTTAATTAGTGTATTTTCTTTGTTCTATAAATTTTTTAAATAGATGGTACTAATCCAAAACTTATAATACTAAGTTAATTATAGGTTTTGCTTTGATGAAGATAAGTTATTGTAAGGTAAAGCTAATTAATATATTTGATTAAATAATAATTAGGTATACATTCTTCCACTAAGTTTTGGTAGTGCTTGCTTTTTGTATACTCACATGCTTTGCTTTTATTTCCATACTTTAGGTTAATCAACTATAAATATATATAGACCAACAAATTTATGATAAAGTGATAAATATTGTTTTATTTTAATTAAAAATCTTAAATTTAAATTGTGAAAATAAAATTACATGCGATATAAAGTAACTTACCTCTGAATCAAGATTTTTCTGACTCAAATATAAATTAATCAAATTTTAGAATAGATATTTATCAACTCTAGATGAAAAAAGATTATAATGGAACAATATTTTAAAAAATAAAATAAAAACTTGGCGACTTATCTCTTGATTAATTAACTCTAACTTAGGTCAAAAGATGTTATATTAGGGATCAAAACTAGTAAGTATATATGCTTCACATGGATCCCCACAAGATGGATTGAAATATATGTGCTAATTTTTTATTCATTTTTTTGAGTTGTCAATTAAATAATGAGATGAAAAAATAATATATAATATAATTAATTGAAAATTAAATGTGTTTAATCATGAAACACATGATGATCAAGATTATAACTTAGCGCTAATTAAGGGACAATATATATACATTATTGTCTCGATTTTTTTTTTGGTTCAGACTTGATATCCACAGTTAAATATCTACATTGAAATCCTCATAAATTCGAGACCTCTAATTATTATCCTAAAACATGTCTAATCTAAAAATTTCTGATTTTACTTATCTCAAAAGGAAAAAATACTAAGTATTGAAATAAAATAGAGTCGAGAAATTTTTGATAGGGAACATTACTTTTTAATGATACCTATTTTTTTTTAATTTATATTAATTATGCTCCAATGCGCGTATCAAATACCAAATAAGAAAATGAAGCAAATATAGAGAATTAATCATGTCATATAATTGAACTTCCATATTAAAAGAATGAAATTTTGATCATTTTTCTATAAATACCACAAGTCAGTGGATAATATCCTATTTAAAAACATTGTGCTAATTAAGTGATGAATTAAGCTAAAAATTTATATTAATTAACTATAATTTAGTGATCCGAGTGCCCATTTATATGCTAATTAATTATGAACTAATGATATTCTTAAAATGTTGAATATTTTATTAAATCGTGAATCAAAATTCTTTAATCAATAAACTAAAGCCATTAAATAGGAGACTAAAAAACATATCTTAACATTTACACCAAAAAGAAAAAAGAAAAACACATTTACACAATGTGAAATATAATAAATGACTTCCCATAAAAGATCAGATATTTAATAGTAAAATCTAATCTTATTTAATCTTTCTTCACCAATTTTTTTCTATAAATTGAAACTGTGTAATTTTTTTTAAATTAAATTCAAACTAAAAAAATTTATATATTCAATTTTTGACTGAATTGATTTGATATTCATATATTTTTATCCGCGATATTTGTCCAATGGATTTGTTCTTTTTCCCAACAAAAGGAAAGTCATTTGCAATTGAAGTTGGCAATTTGACACTATTTTAGAGGTCAAAGAAAAGGTCCAAAAATATCACGGTATTCCTATACGAAAACAAACCCTAATCTTCAAAGGTAACATTTTAGACGATGATCTAAATGTTCATTATTCTGATATCATTCATCGATCTCATATTAAACTCTTTACAGATGTCGAATCAACTAAAAATAAAGTGGTTAAGGTGGAATATCCATCGTATTCGACAAGAAAAATCAAAATCATCCTTAAAATGCCAACATCCACTAAACCAATCTTCACACTGGAGGCGAACGTTATCGATAGCATTCTAAGGGTGAAAAAGAGAATTCACGAAATGGGAGTCGTACATGCGCATCAATTAATCTTGCGTGTGAATGGAGTTGAATTGACCGATCATTACAGCTTTCAAGATTATGAATTTTCAGATAAATTGGAAATTGATGTTAGTATTGGGCCTAGTACTATTGTTGCGTCCACACCAATAACAATAACTTCTTCAGAATCGTCCGTAAATAATTAAAATGTACTAAAAGAAATTGATTATTATCATTTTGTTGAAATGTGGTACTAAGAAAATTTCCATTCAAATTAATCCATTAAACAATGTGGATTATTTGAGGAAAAAATTGCAAAAAAGTGGAACTAGAGCTTCCAAGAAGGATTTTTTTTTGTTCATTTATGAACAAAAAAAATTTGATAGATACATATAAGGTGTCATTGGTTGAGATTAGTTTTTTTATTTGGCCATGTGTTTACAATTGTGGAGATTAGTTTTTTATTTGGCCATGTGTTTACAATATATTATCTTTAATATTGTTATAAGCAATTTAATATATTTTTGCTAATATATATAAAAGTTTAAGTAGTTTTATTCAAAGATCCAAAACATTTATTGTTAAACAGTACATAATTTTTCTTTCTTATCCAATTGAAAATAAAATCATAATTTACAATTATTAATTAAGTGATGAGTTAAGATGACAAATTGTATTATCTAACTTCTCTTTTTGTTTCAATTTATGTGTCGACATTTAGACCTATGAGGGTCAAATGTTATATTTTCAGGTGAATTGCGAAGACAGAATCTTTAAATTTCTTGAACTAATATATATATATATAATACTATAAAATACAATAATTAAAAAAACATGATTAGAAAATTTCATTTCAAGTTTGAAATTATTTTGAAATAGATTTTTTTTTTTAAAAAAAAAACAATCAACTCTTTTATGCCAAACAACGTGACTTTAAATTCGAATTAGAAGTTTCCTATATCCATTCGGTTATTTCAATTTCAATTTAACCAGGGATATGAATTTTGAATTACTATTTTTCACTTTGAATTTAAAATAATATAACATTATTTTAATTAAGGTTAAAGGACTAAATAAAAAAATTATTTTAAATATTATGGAGGAAAAATTAACAAAGAGGGAGATAATATGAGGTTATTATATTATAATTCCAATAAATATAATTTAATATATTCAAATAAGTCATGTAAAATTTACAATCGTTAATTATACATGAAACACGGAATTTCGATAATTTTTTATGGATGTTAGGACACAATTTGTGGCTTCGCTGGACCACCTAGGACTCTTGACAAACTCGTTACGGATGAGTTGATGTAATATTTAGGGAAAGTTGTCCCGGATCACTAGGAAGCACCATAATGATCTAACACCCTCGAAAAATTGCCCAAATTGCCTATTTCTTGTTGCATGACCCATAAAATCCTACCAAGCGTCCTGCGACGTCGCTGGGTCACTTGGAGCTCTTACCGGACTCGTTACGGATGAGTTGGTGTAATATTTTTAAAAAGTTATCACGAATTCCTGGGCAGCGCCACAAACCATGGGCTAACACCAACGAAAAATTGTTGAAATCACTTGTTTCCTGTTACATGGACCATAACATCCTACTTGACATCCTACGGTGTTGTCGGGCTTTCTAGAGGTCTTTTTGGTCTCGTTACAGATAAGTCAGTGTAAATTTTTGGAAAAGTTGCCCCGAATCCCCGGGGAGCGCCACAAAACGTGGGCTAACACCTATGCAAAAACTACTGAATCTCCTTTTTTCGGTTGCATGGCCCATTAAATCCTACCAGGCATCCTGCAATGCCGCCGAGCCACCTGGGGCTCTTTCCGGACTCGTTACGAATGGGTCAGTGTAATTTTTTTAAAGAAATTTATCCAGGATTCCCAGGCAACGCCATAAACCATAGGTTAACACCCACAAAAAACTGTCAAAATCAATTGTTTCCTGTTGCATGACCCATAAAATCCTACCAGGCGTCCTGTGGCGCTATATGGCCACCTGGAGCTCTTGTCGGGCTTATTACAGATGGATTGGTGTAATTTTTCAGGAAAGTATTCCCGGATCCGAGGACAACGTCATAAACCGTGTGCTAACACCCACAAAAAACTAATAAAATCATCTATTTCCTGTTGCATGCCCCATCAAATCCTATCAGGCGCCCTGCGGCGCCACCAGGACACTTAGAGTTCTTCTCGGGCTCGTTACGGAAGAGTAGGTGTAATATTTCAAAAAAGTTACCGGGATCTCTAGACAGCGCCACAAATCGTGTGCTAACACCAATGAAAAATTGTCGTAATCGTCTGTTTCCTATTGCATGACCCATAAAATTCTACCAGACGTCTTGCGACGTCGGTGCTCTTGCCAAGCTTGTTACAGATGGGTCGGTGTAATTTTTCAGAAAAGTTATCCTAGATCCCAGGATAGTGCCACAAATCATGTGCTAACACCCATGAAAAACTGTCGAAATCACCCGTTTCATGTTCTAATAAGTCACGTATGCTTATTATAACAAGAAAGTATACAAAAATATGTATCATTTATTCAAAAGTTTTTATTCATGTATAATTAATTGGGAAAATTGCGCGAATAAGCAAATATATACTAGTTAATTAGCTAACATAACTATAGTTTGAATTAGTTACAACTCGTGACAAATATCTTGTTGTAATTGCGATTTGAGTGTTGTATAATTCACATGATATATACAAACAATGTGCATGAATACAATTTGAGTTTTGTATAAGTAACATAATTTATACAAACGCTAGGCACGAATCAAATTATATAGCAAAATATACAAACACTACAAATTGTATAACGAACTATACAAATGATGTGCACGAATTATATAGCGAAATATACAAATGCTATAAGAAAATTACGAATTGTATAGCAAATTATACAAACATATACAAACGTTGTTATAATTATAGTTACGAAATGTAATTATCCAAACTATAGTTATAGAGTATAATTAAAATATTTTTGAGTGGCTATAGGCAAAAATTAGCAACTTGTCCATTTGAATCACAATTATGTTGTCGACTTTTAAAAAAAATATATATTTCAAAACTGATTTTATATTTTGAAGGAAAAAAAGTGAAAAAAACCCAAACAAATGACTCTCATGTAATATCGGATATTGTTGTAACTATCCATATATTTAGTAGCAAAATAAAATTTGTTCAATCTTCTTTCACCTATATTTTAGGTACCTTATTATCTATTAATTTAAATGGTGCAAAAGTTTTATTTTTGACTAAATTTATAGTGAAGATTTTACACGATAACAACATCATATTCCGGTATATTTTCACAAAGTCAAAAAGATTTGAGTAAATGGATGTATTCATTCAACCAACAAAAGGAAGGTCATTTGCAATTGAAGTTGGCTATTTTGACACTATTTTAGAGATCAAAGACAAGATCCAAAGAGATCAAGGTATTCCTATAGCAAAACAAACCTTAATCTTCAAAGGTAATGTCCTAGACGATCATCTAAACGTTCATTACTCTGATATTCTTGATCGTTCTCATATTCAGCTCGTCGTAGAATTTGAACCAGACAAAAATAATGTGATCAAGGCAGAACAACCATCATCATCGTCTCTACCGAGGAAAATCCAACTCCTCCTCAAAATGCCAACGTCGAAATTGGGAGTCACATTAGAGGCGGACGTTGTGGATAGCGTTTGGAGGGTAAAAGAGAGAATTCACGATATGGAAGGTGTACATATGAGTAAATTAGTCATGCATGCAAATGGAATCGAATTGATTGATCATCAGACACTTCAGTATTATGGACTTTCAGATAATTCAGAAATTGATGTAATTATCAAGCCTAATACAGTCATCACACCTGCACCACCACCACCACCAACAGCAACAACTTCTTCGGGATCTTTCGTGAATAATAACGGAAACGGACCGAAAAAATTAAGAATTATGATTTTAACGAAATGTGGCACTAAGAAAATTCCGATAGAAGTTAATCCATCCGACAATGTGGGACAGTTGAAAAAAGAATTGCAAAAATTGGAATTAGAGCTTCCACAAGAAGGGTATTTTTTTATTTATAGACAAAATGTGATGGATGATGATCGTTCATTTAGATGGCATCATGTTTGTCAAGGTGACACTATTGAGATATTTAATGGTAGCGTCACTGGTGGAATTTGAATTATTTTTCTTGTATTTTTTCTATTAATTCAATGTTTAATTAATTTAATATTTAATAAAAATACATGAAAAAAAATTTAATCGCCTCAATGTATTATATTCATACATGTTGAATGATTATAGATTTCATCTAGAAGTGTGATGAAACTCTCCTTTTGTTCATGCTTTAGTTACTTTTCTTCAAGAATATTACGAGATATATTGCGATAAAATATTTTAAGCCTAGAGTCTATCAACAAACTCTCAATCTCGAGTCTATCAAAAACAGACTCAGTCTATTTTATGGTGAAAGTAACATTGTATACATATTATCTTTCTTTGACTTTACTTGAGAAATCACACTGGATAAATTGTCATATGCATGCCACTAAATGGAAATCAAATTTAACCATTTGATTCACTAAAAAATGTCTTTATCTTTAATGCACTCATTTCGCTGCTTGAGAGCTTACGATTTCATGTTCTATTTCACTCTCCGATGGAGTTTTTTCACCATTATCTTACACTTCTCTCACGGTACTACTCTGCTATCGATCACCTAAAAGTATTTAGCCTTGCAAAGTGATCCTTGCTAATTCACACCAAATTCCACGTGTCCTATGCTACTTGAGTGCTACTTGAGTCAGAGCTTAAGCAAGTGATGATTTCGACTCTTGGACTTTCGCCATCTAGGGTGCAACATTCAGACTGCTTCGCCTAGCAGCATGACACTTACATTGCTCTCCCACAACCCATTTTAGGCGGCTACCATTTCGCTCGCTGCTTTGTGTTGTTGAATGAACAAAGCTAATAGAATAAGAAAAATGGCATAGTGCTACTTTTTGTTGAGAAAATAATAAAAATAGTCTCATATTCACCAAGCAGTTTTAGTATCTACCAAACATATAACAGTTTATGCTGTTAGATTTGACAGAAGCTAGTAAACATTGTGTTTATGCTTTTCTCAAACCAAAGGTCTTTCAGAAATAATCTTCGAAAAACTTCTTTATCTGTCGACATAAGCATATACTCTACCCTCTCCAAACTCCACCTGTCTCAATCATGGACGGTCGAAAATAGTTCATTTGACAGCAAATATGAACAAAACATTAGTACAAACTCACATGTTAAGGTACAATATTTGTAGTTTCTGCTATTTTTGATTTATTTGCACAGTAAGATAGTGAGGTATAACGAACGATTTGATACGTCGAAAACCAGTTTAGTATAATGAACGATTTGATACGTTGAAAACCAGTTTACTACAACAGTATGACTAACAACAACAGTTAGAACATAAACAGCTTAGGATGCAATTAACAGAACCATATTCTATATATTAAGAAGGTTAAAACTAGGAAAAATAGGCTGAAGCTAAAACTAATAAGACACTGTTCTAAACACAGATAAAAAGCACTGATTTGAACTTCTGTCAACTTGTTTCTTCTGCTTTGCTGCTCCAAACCAATTCTAAATGGACCTAAGCCAAATGTGCTGCACTATTCCAAGAAAGTCGACGATTTTTACACCAAAAACACAAGCCCCTGATGCATTCTTCCATGAACGACGTTTTCAGTTTAGCCAAATGAAAATTCGATGTATTCTACAGTCTACAAGTTATGTTGCTCAGATCCTCCAATAAATGTGCTATTTTTTGGTTGAGGATATGAGTAACATAGATGTGTAGACATGTCGTGGTAAATAAAGTTGAAAGTGAAATGAGGGGCTTACCCGTTGAACCAGGCCGATGTGGAATTCTGCAGCTTATTCACACTTGATTGAGCGGTAAATGTGGCGGACGAAAAACAAAGCAGCTCGGAAACCAACAGTTCCAAGCATGAGAAAGAAGGCATAGCAAATGCAAGCCATGTAACCGAAGAAGAATGAGGTTTGCATGAAACCTGACATGTCGGATCGGGCATAATAGTAATACAGGCAGTAGCCGTAGATGAACAAGCCGGTTGATCCACCACAAAGGAATGACCTAGAAGATCAACATATATGTGAGAGACTCGACAAAGGATGCGTATTTTCAGAAACAAAATGTTTGTAAAAGTATCTCCAAAATGTTGTCAGCTTTCAAGAAAAGAGCTGCAAGCAGCAGAGATGATTTGGTATTTGTTTTACCAACAGCAGAGACATTAAAAGTAAAGAACAAATTTCTACAAAAAAAAAGGGGGGCAAAAAAAGGGCAAGCCCTGTGCACTAAAACTCTCACTATACATTGGTCCAGGGAAGGACATAAATAGAGATGGATTAAGTTACAATAATGCTGACCTACTTAAATCCTCACTAACGAATACTTGGCATGATAGTGCAGCATATTATTATTGTCGAATTAACATGCAATACACAGGGAACATTTGGAGTTCTATGTACAGTCGGTCGCCTGGGAAAGGATAATCACTTGATGGATTCATCAAAAGTACACAGAGTGGCTAGTACTCATTCATTTTTTGCATCCTTGAACCGTTTGAAAAGAATTTCGTCAATTAAGTACTCTTTACTTACCTCCACCACCATTCATGGTCTTCTGCAGCAAGTTGGAAGTATGTCAAAGCCACCGTAATAAATGCAGTAACAATGATCAGAATGATGAAAACTATGAATAAGATGCTGTAAATAGTGTAAATCCTATGGCCCCACACGCTGGCGAATATGTAGTAGAGTTCAATGTATATAGCGCTGAAAGGCAAGAACCCAGCCATTGCCATCTGAGGAAGAGCTCC
Source organism: Solanum sejunctum (assembly GCA_025642045.1). Classification (NCBI taxonomy): domain Eukaryota; kingdom Viridiplantae; phylum Streptophyta; class Magnoliopsida; order Solanales; family Solanaceae; genus Solanum; species Solanum sejunctum. Next base: position 5,415,122 of record JAOTQJ010000007.1, read on the forward strand.
ACGGTACCAGGGTAACTGTGGTATCTCTCTCGGATACTTTGTTGTTCGAGTTGGAGCTTGAAATTCTGCTTTGCTATTCTTTCCTGCAATTCCTCCCAACACAAGCAGTGGTGATGTCACAAGGGCCCATATGAGGAAAATGACCACGATGGTACCGAAAGGAAGTGCTGCAGTGGCATGATAAGCAATTGCAACAGTATTAAGGAAGCAGAAGGTTAGAAACAGCGGCCCACAGAAGAGACCGCCTGTCAACAACAAGTTCCTTACCTGTAAAAAGAATTGGAGTTGAGATCAGTACACATTTCCTCTTTACTGTATCTTACAAATTCATCCATACTTAGGAAAGAACATAATAAAATCGGAAGCAAAATTCCATATTGGAATTATGATCTTGCCATGTTCGTACACTTAAATTAAGAGTGCTTTTTAATAATAATTTTTTTTACAGATTTTGTATGTCAGTGTAAAATGTAAATAACCTCTAGTTTTTAGCAACAGTAATTTGTCTTAAACACAAGTTTCTGTAACTGGATGCATCAGGTCCAGCTGAAGCATAAAGGATAATGAAAATTTATATAACTTACCCTTGATAAGTTTGGATTAAGGTGTAGCAATTGTTGTTGCGAGGGAAGGCCAAAGATGACGAAGTGAAAGGAAGAGAAGCTCCTAATTTATCTTTTTGACAAGGAGAGAAGCTCCTCATCTAGTCTGACAATACAAAAGTCAATCTTGTGCTCTCACACTTGCCCTAATTCTACTGCGGCCAAACCTGGGAAACTCCTAAAAGTGTAGCAGCTTACCCCTACACTCAATCTCACTACATTTCTATCTAAACTTTAAATTCGAATGAAAGTCTACTAAACACCTCCCACCACCACCACCACCTCCTTGAAATTTTACCTCTATCCATCTCTCTTACTTCCATTTCCTCCTCAAATCTCTTGCTCACTAAGCAGTAAACCACTACGCTTTCTTTTGTTTCTTACCCTTTTCTCCTTTATTCAAGTCCTTCCC
>JAOTQJ010000007.1:5422992-5439996 GCA_025642045.1 Solanum sejunctum
TGGGGGGACAAACCTCAGCGAAGAGACTGAGTACAGGGGGGGGGGGAGGTGTATGTAATATTTCATCTTAAAATGAGAAGTTTCACATCGGCAGGGCAGAGTTCAACTGACTTTAAGCAAATCCTAAGCGTGGCAAACCTCAGTACTGAGTCTAGACGAATCTCATGTGGTGGGACAAACCTCAGCGAAGAGACTGAGTCCATTGGGGGGAGGGGGGAGGTGTATGTAACAATTCATCTTAAAATGAGAAGTCTCACATCGGCAAAATACGGGAGAGATGTTGGATATATAAGTAAACAAGTCTTACCTATTAGTCTTACCTATTGTCGATGTGGGTTAGAGTTCAACTGACTTTAAGCAAATCTCAGGCGGGGCAAACCTCAGTACTGAGTCTAAGCGTATCTCATGTGGTGGGACAAACCTCAGCGAAGAGACTGAGTCCAGGGGGGGGAGGTGTATGTAACAACTCATATTAAAATGAGAAATCTCAGATCGGCAAAACACGGGAGAGATGTTGGATATATAAGTACACAATTCTTACCTATTAGTAATGTTTTAAAGTCATGAGGACATGGGCCCAAAGCGGATAATATCACTAGCGAGCTGTTGTTTCTAGTATGGACTAGAGCAATGAGGAAGTAGTTTTGGGAATTTTTTAGGGTTTTTGTTTGTCAACAATACATTCATACAAGGTATTCAATTAGATTAACAACATAATTATAGAATTATCAAGAAGGGAATTACTTAATTAATTACCTTTAGAGAAATTGAGAGTGAAAGTAGGTTGATCAGCACCAAGATAATTAATGTGGAAAATAAGTTCATCAGGCAAGTCTTCCTTGTTCCTCCAAATGACCCAACCAATACCAGCATAAACAAGACCATATTTGTGACCACTCACATTAATACTTTTCACCAATGGCAATCTAAAGTCCCATTCAAGCTCTGGGTAAAGGAATGGTGCAATAAATCCACCACTGGCTGCATCCACATGAATTGGAGTGTCCCACCTGTTTTCAATTTACAAATTATTAGTTAATAAGAAGCGTAGTCAGATGCGCAAAAGATTTTTCATGTTGGTAATGTCAGAAGACGACCTACAACATCTCAATATACATTATTTCCCTACTTTCATGTGCTTAGTTCCTTTTTTCAACGTGTGTGTGTGTATGTATATATATATATATATATATATATATATATATCTTTCCTTGTTTGCATGTCGTTGAGGTTAGAAGACAGCCTACAACATCTGATAATAGTTTGATGCATGCCGTTGGTATAACTTGGAACATTTAAGATTATATATGTGTCGATGCCTGATTCTCAATATACATATATCATTTCATGTTTTCACATCGCTAATGTTAGAAGACGACCTACGATATCTGAAGGTCTAATGCCTATCGTTTGAATAACTTAGAAAGTTTAAGACAATAAATATCCCACACTTGAGTCTCAATGTGCATCATTCCATGTTTTCACGCTGCTTAAGTTAGAAGATGACCTACAACATTCGAAGGTCAGACGCCTATCGTTAGTATAACTTAGAAAGTTTAAGAATAAATATCCTCGCACTTGAGTCATTCCATATTTTCATGTAGCTATATGGGTTTTGAGCTAAGGGTTAAGAAAACAGCCTCTCTACTTCTACTTCTATGAAGTAGCGGTAAGGTTTGCGTACAATTTATCCTCTCCATATCCCACTTGTGGGATATTACTGGATATGTTGTTGTTGTTAAAGTTAGAAGATGACCTACAATATCTGAAAGCCAGATGCCTATAAAAGTTCAAATAGAGTGAATAACTTCCTTCTAGACTTCTGAAAAACTAGACAAGCCACTTATAATGCAAATGAAAAGGGCGCCAAAACTATTAAGTATTATATTCAGTCATTAGTCATGCTATAACTTAACAACCACAAAAATTGACCTAAGTACTATTCAGACTTACCCCGTTTGTTTGTTCTTCTCAATCAATAGGTCATTCAATTTCTTCACATCTTCAAATTCTCCATTAAGAGTTGAACCCAAAATAGCAGCTACACATATTGTGTTCTCATCCACCATTTCCACAGCTTTCTCAGGGTCCATCACATAGTATCCATCACTCAATTTCACTTCCTTTAGCTCCACTTCAAAGTACCTTGCAAATTTTTCCCAACACACCTGTTGAAATTATTAATTAGCCCCCGATAATAGTAATTCACCAAAACATGTGGAAAAGCGCCTATTGACCACTTTCTGACTCAATCTCTAGAAGCTCATTACTGAAGTTTGAAATTCCACTAGTGAAACTCTATAATAATGTTTTATCGAGGTTAAACTCCATGACAATGTTTGTGGTGTCATGTGCGTAAAATTTGAAACTTCATGATAGTGGTTATACCTGGACATTGGCACCAGTAACAATGTTGGGCTTGTCATAGGGCTTTCCTTGGGCTTTCATTTTGTTTTGCCATTTTCTCTTGAAGGCCAATCCAGCAAGCATAATGGCTTCTGAAGATCCAACTGTTCCAACTCCAATTGCAGTTTCTCCATCTTCAAGTGGTGCATTAAATAAATGCGCTATCATGTTCACACATCGATTCTGCAAAATAATAAAAATAGTTCATGATTTTAAATAGTAAAATTTTTTGAAAATTCATAGTATAAATAGTTAATTACATTCTATTCCTACTATTTTTCAATTTATAAACACTCCTTAAATTTGGTGGAATCTGAAGATATCCTGAAACGTTTTGATGCATCATGTCTCAATTTTAGTTACATCCTTCAATCTCCAGATGCATCGTGTGAAATAGTATATTCGATTGATGCATTGCGTAAAGTAATCCATCCAAGAATTTGAGAGAGTAAATTTTTTTGTAATTTTTCAAATGATCAAATTAATTCTATTATAGTATTATTAGTTGTTGATACAATTTTGTTTCAATAATTTATTCATTTAATGTTAAAAAATTGTCAATTTTATAGTGGACCAATAAATTACTCATTTGACTTTTCTTTAATAATATTATTAAAATGATGTTTTCTAGAACCTTTTTCATAATTTATTGTTATGGAAACTTGTTTAGACTAGTTCATCTAGGTTGTTCAAAAGTCCAATTCATTGATTATGATATACATTTCTAAAGCGACCTTAAACTTCATATAATCATAATAAATAATTAGAGGTGGTTTGGATAAATTTATTTTTAGATGTTTGTTAAAGATATAAGATATATCTAAGCACTTTATTTTATATTTAAAAAATATTTCAAAGAAAAGTCAAAGTAGATAAATATTTAATTTTGGTCTTTTAACTCTTAAATTACTTAATTCAAAATTCCAAACACCCCTTTTAGTCATTGTGATATTTGATCAAGCATTTTGACTTTCTATTACAACTTTACTCATAAATAATATAAGATGGAGGTTTTTTAAAAAAATTTAATATCTGATACTTATATTAAAATACAACTAAATTTGAAGTCTTGTAATACAGATGACCTATTAGTGGCATAAAATGTATTTGCCCCACTACTATTTTTGAATAATCTTGTTTATAATCTGTAGTATTAATTTTAGTTTATCCGATTAATAATAATGTTTTCTGTAGTATTGAAAGAGACATGTATAATAAAATTTTACTCCTTTACCTAATCTCTAAATATATCAAAATCTTAGATTGTAAAGAAAATAATAATAATATACCCAGTAAAATCTCACAAGTGAAATCTGGAAAGGATAGAATGTACACAGATCTTATCACTATCATAGAAATAGAAAAACTATTTCCTGATTAGATTGTAAAGAAAAGAGAAATAAAAAAAATTAGATATTTGCACGATTGAAGTTCGTAAATATGTGAACAGATTACTAGAGGAAGGTGGGAATAACACTGACATTAAGTCCATGTGACCATTGTGATAAGACCACACACATGGTACAACGACAATTATAACAAAAAAAACAAGATTGTAAGGTACGTAACACCTATTTCTGAGGGCAAATCTTTTAATATATATATAATTTAAATTTAAAATTTCTGATTAAAAAACTATTTCTTATATTTCATTTAGGCTGTACTGTCCACATTTCTTTATTATTACTTTTTTCAAACTTTTTTTTGTTTTTATTTTTATATTTTACTTTTATTTAAAAATTTCTCGAAATCCTGTCTTATGGGGCATTTATTTTCTTGATTGATTAATTGACTTTTCTAATCACTTGTAAATTGTAGGGACACAAAACTCCAAAGAGACATAAGAGAGTGGCGATCCAATGACAAATAATTGAGAAGATTTATTATTTATTATTATTATTTTATTCTTTGGCACTTTTTTATTTTAGAAAAAACAACTACAAGCATTTAAAAAATAATAATTATGTACGTCGACATAATGTAAAAAGTAAATATCTTTTTGTTATCAAAAAAAGGAAATAAAAACACTACAATTTCGCAATACATGATTTTATTAAAGAAATTTGTAATCTATTATATATATATAAAAGTAAAATTTCAATTTTATATATACAATTTAATTTCTTAACCAAGAATATATTCATAATTTTGCTCGGAGTTATAGATAGACCACTTATATGAAGCCATTATTTGCATGTGTTGGAAAAATAATGCATTGAAGGACCACTTTACCTACCCACACTCTTTTTTTTCATTGGTCGTAATTTATTTTGTTGTCGCTCAATATATATTTTTAAGTTTTGATTCATCTAAATAATTTGATGTATTCTCATTCTGTAAAGATGTAAATTTTTCATTAAAAATAGAGGATCTTATATATTCATCCTGTCATAATTTTCAATGGTGCTTATTTAAGATTAAAAGAATTTTTTTAAAAAAAAAATAATTTTAGTGAGAAAATGTTGAACTCGAAATGTGTTTTTTTTTTAAATTAAAAATTGAGGAATTTTATGTTTCTATTCTATCACAATCTTTTTAGATGGTGCCTATTGCCTTACTAGGCATTAATTAAAAGACGGTGATACTTTTTAAACCATTATACTATTCAAAACTTTATATAGTTGAATTTGTCAAAAAGTTTCCACTAGGAAATATGACTTTTAAGAAAAGAGAAATATATTTATAGTTAAAAAGAAATTAGTCAAATTTATACTCATAAATTTTAAATTCTGAGTTCTTTCTTCTTCATATAATTTATTTTATAATGATTTAATTGTATAAATATATTTACAACTTACTCTCTCCTATACAATTTTTCTAATGATTTAATTTGTACAAATATATTTCGTCGTACTGTAAATGCATAAAATTTAAACGGAAAATAAATAAATAAATATATACCTGAAGCTCAGTGGTGACAGGATATTCATCCATGTCGACATAATTTTTGTTAATAGAATCCATCATCAATTTGTCACATTCAGGTTCCATCCATGTTGTCACAAAAGAAGCCAAATTTAACCTTGGATTTCCATCTAACATAAGTTCATCATTTATAATTTGATACGCTGCTTCCTTTGGTATGGAATTTTCAGGCATCTTAAACCTAAAAAAGAGAAACTATAATTTTAACAAAGGAAGAAAAAAGATTTGTGTTGGTACGACAGAATGTCATAATAACTTATTTAAAAAAAATTAATTTTTCCAGTGTTTAGTTTAAATAATAACATATTCAGTGAAATCCCACGTGCACGATAAAAAATTTTCGAGGAAACACAATATTTATGAAAGATCTATGATAGTATTGAGACCATTAACAGATAATGTTTTGATGAAATTTGAGAGATTTTGGAATTTATGTACTGTGAATATATATGAATTAAGCGAAAATGAAGAATAAATATCAAACAACAAATGGAAAAAAAACTAGTAAAGATTGATATCAATGTTTAACTATGTAAGCATTAATCAAAATAGTGATATGAAGTTAAAAATTGAAATAATATTTTTCATCAATCTCGGATGAAGAATTATGAAAAAAATTATGAAAACATTTTCCATCATACCAAACACATTCGATGATGAGTAAATCTGGATAGCTTCTGTTGCTAAACAACAAAAAATTATTGTTACTTCCATTTTACCATGGATCATTGTTGAAGTAGATTTTAATCCTAACTCACATTCCAAAAGAGAGGAGAATTGCCTAAATTTTATAAGGAGGTCACTCATCTCATTAATCACCATTATCAGACTTTCTGTCTCAACAACCCCTCACGCCCTGGTGCGTGGGCAATTTTTCGGGAGCTCAACATCGGTGAGACGAACCTACTCTGATACCATATTAAAGTAGGTCTTAGGCTTAATTCACACCCAAAAGCGACCTACTTCAACAATCATCAACAAACAATCTTGATCAGCTACAAGCTATTTAACAACAGATTAATAATACCTTGGAAGAGAAGTTCGAACGTATCGAGAAGCGAAAGTTGAGTGAAGTGACATGTCACTTTCCGACACTATCTTGGAGAGAACCATGGTGGCGTTGTGGTGGTAGTACGACGGAGAAGATTAAAAAGAGAAAAGAGAAAAAGAAATAAAAAAATTTTCTTGAAGAAGAAATGTATAAGAAGAGTCACTATTTATAAAATAATGGAATTTGGAATATGTGGATGGACTAGCATGTCATTATTGAAACTTGGAGAATAAGTTTATAAATATCGTCGATTGTTTTTTACTGATTGTAACAGATAATTTATTTTATTTTAAAATCATAAAATAAAATTGTAAACATTTTTTAGTTGATTTTGAGTTTTATTAGTTGTAAATGTAATAATTATGGTGCTAAAGTATAGGTTTATTAATATTTTGAGTTTTTAAAGGCCCCATTTAATTTATATATCAATAATGTTCCATGTGCTATTAAACTTTTATACTTTAGCTAAGTAATGGGATACTTTATAATAATAATTAATAAATGAATTCAAATTTTTTTTTAAGAAAATTTAAATTTTTAAAAAGTAGATATATGAATTAATTAAAGGAGGTTCGATATCTATTAATATACATAAAAAAATATTTTTACTATATATAAATAATATAATTTTTCATTAGAAAAGACTCGAATGAACCTCTTAATACTTATGTGACTCTGCTACTATTAATAGCATAAATATAAATTGTGATCGTTAAAAATAAATCCAAAAATATACAAATTTTAATTTAATTGAGATTCGACACAAATATTGATTTACACAAATTTACATAGGTACATGCTTCAACTTGTAATATATTAAGGGAAAAAACACATAAAGATTAAAAAAATCTTCATAATATATTTCATTTCAAATAAATAAATAAAATAATTAAATTCAATGAATTTTTACTTATTGAAACATGTAAAACGTCGGTGATGTGATAACACCTCCCCACTTGTTACAAAAGAATCTCTATATATAGTTTCATTTTATTCTAAAAAAAAAATCTTACATTTTAGTAATTTAATGAAAAGACAAGTGGATACTAAATAAAATAAAGAAATATACTACATGAAAATAATTTATTTGAGAAACCATCACACATGGACCATTAATTATTAATTTGATTCTTCCACCGAACTTATCATTTTCATTACTGATTAAATAATATCTCAACTACCAATGATATTTTTACATGCTTTTCCTTTTTTTTTTTTTACAAATTAACTAAAACAATTTATCTTCAAAATGCAATAATACAAAATGACAACTATTGTTTTAACAAAAATAAAAAAAGTAGTATTCCTTGCACATGCTGTAAGAGAAGTAGATGGACATAAAGATAATAAAACTATATAATTTTTTGAGTTCTCGATTAGAGCCTCGATTAAATCAGTATTCAATAATATTATCTTAATGCCTCAGAGTCTCCCGTCCATTGCAGAATAAAGAGAGATCGGATATACGCAGTCTGCCCCTTCACATAGCGCGATTGTTTTTGGATGACTCATTTTGCTTTATTCCATCATATCCCAAAGTCAAAAAACAGTGAATCTTTGGCTCAACTAAATCAACATTCAATTCAATAAAAATATATTTCATTTTTTTGTACCTTTTTTCCTTATGATACTATGCAAAGGCTTTTAATTCTGCAAATTGCATGAAATGGTGAAATGCATAGAGATCTGTCAACTCCCATAGTGTGTCAAATAGTATATACAAGGCTCGAGAACAAATTCAACGTAGTATGATTGATTAGAGATTACTAGCGATAATAGCGATTTCGGGCGGATGAGTTGCATTATTGTGCATTATAAGAATAATATTCCTAATAATTATTTTATATATATATATATATTTAGAACTCAAATTTAAAATATTTGAAGGTGAATAATATTATAACTATATATATGATTAGTTAGTTCAAAATTGATTTATATATCTACATTGGTCAATTGTGGAGGACTATTAATAGAACATGATCCAAATTTCAAGCCAACATCTCATTCTCATTTATTTAATTAATTAAATAATTCACTTTATACAAGACACAACTTGGCTCTCTTGATGCCTTGATTGAAGGGGACAAGTGCTAAGTTTCTAATGGATAAAAAAATGTAATAATTGCACACTAAGGTGTGACTTCCTAGAGCTTGATGAGAAAGTGGTGAAAATTATGGGAGATTAAAATTTAAATTTTAATCGATCTAATTAAAAAAATGCTAATCAATATATTTTGTTATTGATCAAAAAGTTTGGAAAAAATAAAATTGTGTATATTACTTAATAAATTAATAATAAAACTATTTTTTAATTAATTTAATTAAATATTATTATTATTATATTCATAACAAAAGACAAATTAAAAAAGAAAAGAATCGATATCATATATTATGTGAATTTTGCATCGAAATAAGAGTAAAATAGAGGGGAGGAAGTAGCAAACTTCTATTTTAAGTTATATTTTGGTAAAATATTCACTCTTGAGAATTTTTTTTACAAATAAAAGTCAAATAAAGGAATATTCGACTTTGAAATGTATTAATTTATATTTTATTTTTTATGTCTTTTTGTGATCATTCACCTATACAACGTATGTTCACTTTTTTTTTAAAAAAAAAAAATGTATGTTCACATATATTGGTCAAAAATATTTATGAACTTCTCTTTTTTTAAAAAAAAAACATAACATAAAAAAGGTACTAATATAAAAACATAGTAGAAATGTAGCATAACGCGTGGATGACTAATAAATTTGTGTATAATGGTATACAAGAGGTTACTTTCATATATTTAATTAAATATTTTGAGTTTAAACAAGAGAATTTTAGAAGAATATTATTAAAAATATTTTCCTTTAATAAATTTATATGACACAAACATAAATTTGTTGATTAAGTAATTTTGGATAATAGATGATTAATTATAAAAACAAATACAAAAAGTGGTTGATACTAGAGAAGTAATTACTACTAGTTAAAAAGTATAGTCGATGAATAAGATCACCTTAACGCTTAAGTAAAAGTGTTTAAAATTTGAGTATGAGAATTAAAAAAAAACTTGCGAGGAAGTGAAATTTTCTGTAGTAAATTTTATATGAGTTGAATTTAAATTAATCGAATAATATTTAAAAATATAGTTGAATGAATAAGACCACCCTATCAAAAGTGTTAAATTCGAGTATTAAAATAATTTTTTTTAAAAAAAATGTTTTCCTTAACTAATTTAACGAATTTTACATAAAGTCAATTTAAATTAATCAAATAAATAATTACTGAATATCAGAAAATTGTAAAAAGTGATAGAACTTTCTATTAAAAGTCAAATTTGAATAAGTGAACATCATTACAAGATTAGAAATATCCACAAGCCAACTACAATATGTAAAGATATTTTTGAAAAAGAGGCTTCCCCATTTGATAAAGATTTCGAATATTTTAGCACGTTATTACTATTTTTTTTATGATACGAGCTTTTAGATTTAAAATTTCTAATATGAAAGTTTTAAATCAAATCACGGAATCATCCTAAAAATGCATATTATGAATATTTACGGTCTGAGGATATTTACAAAATATTTATATAATAAGGTAAAGTTGTAGTAAATTTCATCTTTTAAAAAAGTGTTTGAAACCGTTAATTTAACTATATTTGTGTTCTTAATATGTTCCATTTGGAAAGTCCTATATCTTCTTTTACAAAAATAAATATTTTAACTTTTTTCTTTTGACTCATTTAGAAATGTGAAAGGGAAGAAAAGAAAAAGTATTAATAATGGAGTAGGCCATACATGATGGCAATTGATGGCTATTGATGACCATTGGTGCTTTCCTTTTTTGTTTGGACATTATATTTATATAAAAAAACAAAAATAAATAAATTCTTAATATGTGATTTCGTTCTTAATTTATAGAATTTATATATAATTTTATCCGACTAATTCTTATTCGTGTGCTATATTTATGGGTTATTAAAGGAGAAAACCACTTGGTAGAATATGTTATTCTTAACTAGAGGTTTTTAATTTTATTTTTGTAATGAAGTAACCCTTAATAAAAGTATTTGTATCTCTTAAAAATGTATCTCTTAACCATTCACGTCTGGTTCATGTTAACCCTATCAATTTTGTAATTGTTGAGACAAACAAGTGAATTGACACACACAATTTGTTCCTAATCAAATCTTCTCGAGGAAAGAAAACAAGAGAACATCTTTTAATTTTTTTTCTTGAATCGCAGATGATTGACTAAGAATGAAATAATTCTATCAATGATTGTGTTCTTTAAGTTGAGTTCTTCAAACACTTACGAGGAATGTGATGATTAGAATTTTGTTATCCCTAGCCATAGATCATTAATTTTGATTCTGAGAATTAAGTAACCCTTAGTAAAAGTCTTTTTAGCATTCATAGTGTGATCCAAGTTACCTTAGCTATTTTTGTAATTTTCGAGACAAACAAATGAATTGACACATTACAAATCTCTGATTAAAAGTAAAATAATCCTGCCAATCACAGTTGTATTCAAGTTGAGTTCATTATTTACTATACCACCAAAAAATGGTGATGATTTTTTTTTCATTCTTAATAGGATGTCTTTATTTTAGCTCATTATATTATAATATTCGAAATATCACAACTCTCTTCCTAAAAAATATGCTTTAGTTAGAAGCGATTTTACTCCCTTAATGAATTTACGTAACATAAATTCAAATTAGTTGGACTAAGAAGTTCCGGATACCTAATGCAAAATATCTAGCATTCATGTGCGTCCATGTCACCGGCCCTTTTTTTGTATTTTTGGAGACAAACAAACGAATTAAACCATTGGACACGTCCAATTTACTTGAGAATCTTTTGAAGGAAAGAAAATAAGAGTGTACGCTAAAGTTTTCTTTTCTTTTTGCCTTTACTAGTACCAAATAATATTGAATTGTATTTCCATTTATTAATTACGTATTCATGACAAGGTGAGAGTGACTTTCATATACATCAAAAAAAGATGGAAAAAGCGAATCTGAAATGATTCAGATAAGAAAAACAAGATTGATATGATTCAGACATGTTAAAAAAAGATTCATCGATGTCCAAGTGACGAGATGTGAAAGGTTGACTATTGTGGATCATAAGAGAGGTAGAAATATGTAGGCAAAAGAAGTGTCGGACACAAGTGATTAGATAAAACATAACATATTTGCACCTTACCAAGGATATAACAGTCGAAGATTAAGATAAAAAGTTAGTAGATAATCGAGTGTTGCTGAACTTTTCCTAGTATATATTTATTAGTACTCCTGCTATATTATTTTATTCTTTGATTTTATTTTTACCTATTTCCTCTAGTTCATTTATTGTACTATCTGTTGTTATTGCTATGTTCTTTTATCCATTTTTTTATATATGTTTTTTAACATCAATATAACCTTTTCGCATTAGAAAAAGCCTTTGCAACATAGCAATAAAGTTGTATAACCATTGTCTTTTTCAAATCTCACTTGTAAAATTTCATTAAGTATATTATGATCGTTATTGGTATAACTTATGCCAAGGATCCTCTTATGGCAGTTACTAATAACATATAAGATACAAATGGAATTGTGAAACACTACACACTAATTTTATTATGCATCCATCCATCTTTATGAGATTATTAAATCAACTGAAAATCATACGTTTATTTTCCACGTGGATCGATGAGGGGAACAAGAACGATGACACCTTAATCTCAAACAAGTTGAGATTGATTATATAAATCCACACTATCCATCACGATGTATTCAAACGTAATTCCATCCAATATTGTTGTATATAAAAAGTACTAGAAGTTCTCTATATTTTCTTCTGGCTGCAAAATGTCTCTCCTTTTAAGTGGAAACCTATCTGGAAAGAATAGAAATAAAAAGAAAAAGAGTTAAATAAGGAATATTTATATAAATAATATATTATATATCAAATATTACACTTTATTAGGATATTTTATCAATAAATTACAAGAAAACGTACATTTAAATCTTTGCTTTCAGGAGTCTAGCTTTGAGCTCATCGGCCACAGCATCAATGAACTCTTCAGTGTTCACATATTGATGTCTAGCGACCCTGTAAGGTTTCAATAGCACGCAAATTATATCGACAACAGCACAAAGGGTTAACTTCAGAACGATGAAATACGATGCATAAGGAAAAAGTAAGGCGCTCACTTGGATCCGTGGATAACAAGTGCAAGATCTTTGGTCATTTTCCCGTTTTCCACTGCACCGCGGCAAGCTGCTTCTAGTTTCTCGGTGAAATCCAAGAGTGCAGCATTATTGTCCAGTTTTGCCCTGTTAAAAATACATGATTAATGTTTGGTACCGTTATCATTAAACATCTAAGTGTATCCTCGAGCGTAAGTGGTGCACAAGCTGAAACCCGATGGAAAATGGACCTGCCTGTGGCAAGGGTCTGAATCTAGGACGTGTGCCTAATCCACATATCACGCTGGGGGGAGCTACGTTCACTCAAGGGTGGTCAGATAAACACCCTTCATCGGAAAACTTTTTCAAATATATAGGTCCTTTATACAAAAATCACCCACCCATATTCTAAAAATATGAATACACTTGACGAAAATGCTGATTTCGCCACTGACATCACGTGCTACACTCTTACCACCAGACTAAAGCCCCGGAAGTGCTAAGTGCAGCAAATTAAGTACTAAAATGTCCTACCTATGTGCAAGTCCACGAGTCCAAGCAAAAATTGAGGCAATGCTATTTGTGCTGGTTTCACCTCCTTTCTGATGAACCCTGTAGTGGCGGGTCACGGTTCCATGGGCTGCTTCTGCTTCTACGGTCTTTCCATCTGGACATATCTAAACCAAATATTTCAACCCCATTAACATCCAAAATAAAGTCGCAAATCAGCAACGAAGGCAAAATGATCTACGAAAGATTCTCATTTTCTAGAAAACTTGAGAGTTTCTGCATCTAAGCATGGATATCTCAAATAATCATATGAAATCACGAGAAAAAGGACTCGGAATTAAAGGAACTGGGAGCAGTAGGGAAAAATGGAAGAAAATAAAGGAAATACCAGGTTCGATGTCATCAATCCAAGCGATCCAAATCCTATTCAAGCAATAAACGATATAAGAACAATTACTCAAACGAACATTTAGGAAAAGTGAAAATTGCACAAGTTCATATTGAAAATACAAAATGTATTCTAGATAGATCTATAAACCGTTAGCAAGCCAACCAAGCATACCTTGTGCTAAGAAATCACTCTGTACATCTCCATCATAGTTTTTACACGCCCATACGTAACCACCATCGCTTTTTAAAGCATAAGCAACCATATCATCAATGAGGCGATGTTCGTACCTATTTTTGATAAATTCAAGCATTTAACAATCTCCATCATTACAACCATTAACAAGAACGAGTCGTTGGAAATGAAAAGTTGGGTGCTCACCAGATTCCAGCTTCCTCAAACTTTAACTTCCATTTTGATTCATAAACGTCCTGGAATATGTCCTTGAATCTTCAGAAAAGATCATGAAGTAAGAAGAGAAACCCAGAAGGGGTCAGGAAGACAGGCAAATAGAGGTAAAAAGATAAAGAAACCATCCGACTTTTAAATGTGAGTGCGCAGATAATACAGAATCAGATCAACGCCTGGCCATACCTTCCATCATATTTCTTGAGGATGGTATTTTTTGTGCTAAGATAGAGTGGCCATTTCTTTTGATATGCCATGTTCATAGAAGCTTCAGCAAAAGAACGGATAGACTGCACAGAAAGAAAAAAAACAGCCAAGATGCATAACTCTAGGCAATCTAATTTTCTGTTTCAAGCTATGTTGCTCGGACTCTGCATGCGGGATCCTCCAAAAGTAGCGTATTTTTGGAGGATCGTATCGGTGAGACAACATTTTTGGAGAGAGACAGAGCAAAATAGGTTTTAGGTACACGCAAACCTCATCCGTGTTGTACATGGATAGAGCTACTCCACCAGCACCAGTGAAGTTGTAAACCTCAAACTCGGTCTTCTCATCTGTCCCTTCTGGTACTGCAATCATGTTCAATACAATATCTCAGCAACATTTTCGAAACATAATCACTGAAAAAGTCGTAAATGAACCAGAACCAATATACTAATAGCCAAACAACATATATTAGCAGAGTTTCGGAATCATACAGGTTCATGCAACTATACAGATGGGCAAAACTTTACCAAATACTAATTTGAGTTTTCCAGCTCCTTGAATTACTGTATCAGTAGCTCGGTATTGATCACCAAAAGCATGTCTGCCAATGCATATCGGTTTTGACCAACCTGATGTCAGTTACATCTATGTAAGTCAACGAGAGAATCAAGTGAACAATTAACAAATATACAAGTTCAGCAAGTAGTATAGACCTGGGACAAGTCGGGGGATGTTTTTGCAGAGGATTGGTTCCCTAAACACCGTACCTGCAATGAAATATCGACTAATATTGGACAGGTTCAATTTATTACAAAGATATCACCCGCCAAAATTGCCGCATAGAGACGGAGACTCACCATTAAGAATGTTCCTAATTGTCCCATTTGGGCTCTTCCACATATGCTTCAAGTTAAACTCCTTCATACGGGCCTCATCTGCAATGCATTAACAGACAACTTCAATCCACGTTCAACATCTTGTGTTATCTCTCCGTCAGATTTTATACTTCAAAAAACTTACGATTTTCTCAAACTTTCTTCAATGTTTTCAAATTGTAGTGTATAGCTCCTTGATGTAGGTTTTAAACACGGAAGTTCTAGGCATAATACATAAATGGACATTCAAACGTAGCCTCAACTAACTTGTTAACATTTCGATTTTGAGTATGCACATATAGACACCTCAATTAGTCTCGACTATGTCAGTGGAACACTCCAACTTCCAAAATGATCATCTCGAAACCTCCAAAATTTATGTGTCATGTCAGCTTCAGGTGTCCATGAAACACAACGAGTTGAAGTATTTAGTTGCCAATTGAGACCAAGTTGAGGTATCTAGATGTGCACTCTCAAAGTTGTAGTGTTAAGTTGCCAGTTGTGGTAATGTTTGAGTATCCGTTTATGTATTATGCCGAAGTTTAATTCTAAATATTAAGAAATAGATGTACGATAGCACACTGAATTTGATGGTTTAATCCTTGTACTCTGAATACTATCATCAATCCAGGACCAGCAGGTTAATAGAATGAAATAAACAAAATGGAAAAACATAAGCACCTGGAGTGATGGTTGCACACTTAATTGCTACATTATACCTGCATTTATTAGTTTAAACATCATAAGGCTGGATAGATAAAGATCAAACATTCAATAACCGATGGAAAGGTTAGGGAAAGTAAGTATATGAGCTTGGTCCTAAAACAATTGTTTTTTCATAAAGCAGAAACGTAAAGATAGAAAGAAGTGGATACATACTTCAAAGTAGCCTTAGCACTTTCAATTGTGACCTTATCATCTGTGGCATCACGGTGAGGAAGGCCAAGATCGAAGTATTTTATATCCAACTCCACAAAAGGCAAGATGAGCTAAAGCTTAAAAGAGAATTCAAATGTCAGCAACTGTGAAAATTGAAATGAATATGAGAGGACGGAGACAGAATATTCTACTGATATATACTTAAGGCAAAACAACTTGTTACCTTATCCTTAATTAATTTCCAAATGACACGGGTCATTTCATCTCCTGCATTACATGTAAAGAAACATAAGAAAATGAAAATATACATTTCTTAACAGTTAAACAAGAACCAACGAGTAATGCAGTGGACCAAACTAATTTATCATATATATAAATGACATAATGTGAACTTTTATCATATTTTAAGGTTGATTATCATTTCACCCTGCTGCTTTATCACGGTAATAACTACAAATTTTGAGTGAACTAGGCTGTTCATATGGTGTGAGAGGTGCCTCGGTATCTGACCCTAAAGAAAAGTGTGGTATCCGAGGTGCCTCTGCTTGATGTAAATCCAGTGTTATCAAGAGCATAAAAAAGCTCTAAGGTTCATTGGGGCTTTACTCACCAAACGCGAATAAAGCATGTACTTTAGTGAAATAAGCCACGCATGGAGAAAATATACAAATATATATATGTTTAGTCCAAGACTAATAGTTATAAAGCATGAATGACAAACACATGGACAAAGAATTTGATAAAAAAATTCACGATTATTGTTTAATGTTGCCTAGAGGCAACATTAAACTGAAGCAGCATAAAAATCAATTCTTGAACTAAAATCACTACATAAATTTGGATATAACAGCCTATTTCAAACAGAAGCACCTATTTATACACACCAATTTCACCTAGAATCAAGAATCAGCATAAAAATGAATTCTTGAACTAAAATCACTACATAAATTTGGATACAACAGCCTATTTCAAACTGAAGCAGCATAAGAAACAAGAACCAGCATAAGAATCAATTAACAACAACATACCCCGTGGAATCCCACAAGCGGAGTCTGAGGAGGGTAAAATATAGGCAGACCTCACCACTACATCATAGGGATAGGCTGTTTCCGGGAGCATAAAAATCAATTCTTGAACTAAAATCACTACATAAATTTGGATACAACAGCCTATTTCAAACTGA
>JAOTQJ010000007.1:5448921-5468228 GCA_025642045.1 Solanum sejunctum
CCCCCCCCCCCCCCCCCCCCCCCCGCGCCGAAAAAAAAAAGGAAACAAATTTTTATCTTAATATTAACTATTCTATAATTGTGTATACAAGTACGTATTATAATTTAATCTTACACTTCCTCCTTCCTCCATCCTCCGTTTCTTTTTAATTTCATAAATTTCTTTTTTAGATTCAATGTTATGAACTTAGACAAATATTATAAAATAAATTTTTTTTTATATTGATGTGAAAAAGTTATAATTTATAATACTTTTTAAATATTTTTATCAAAATTTTAATTTTAAAATATCGAACTAATGTAGTTGATCTAATATAACTTTAAAAGTTAATCAAATTGACTCTCAAAAAAATTAATATGAAAATTAAAAAGGAATGAAGGGAGAAATTGACTAAGACATTGTAGATATTAATGCATACATTACTCCTATATCTTTATTTACTGCAAGTCAATTGAGTATTAAATACTATATACTTTCTTTTATCAAAAATTAAACATTTATTTTCTTAACTACTCCTATCTAATCGTGATCGTGATTTAACTTTATTGGTTTGAATCGATGAATAAATGTTAAAGGTTTCTCTCATCTTTTTCCATTATCGATCAAACGATGCAATCAAATAAAAATTCATTCAACTGAATCCTATCGCTATAAAGGAAAAAACAAAAGACAGAAAAGTGATACAAAGAAAAATTAAGTTTCTAAATTAATATATTGTACAATATAGCATGTATCATCAGGAGATATGAGAAAACATTTCTGTAACTTTTTTTTTCATTTACAAATTTATATAAAATGAAAAAGTAAACTATTTATCATAAGAAATGTGAAACACTATTTTGCATAGTCCCTGGCAGGGCAAGAGTGAGGTCAAGATTGAGTTCAAGTTGGTTGGTGGTTGGTGGCTGATCACGAACATCATATTGAGTACCACTGCCATTGCTATTGCCGTTGCCGCCAATAAAATCCCTAGTCATCTCTTTCTGAGTATAATTGGCCAACTTGGGACCACAAGAGATCACTTCACCTCTCAGAATCTCCAAATAATATTCCTTAAGAACTATCTGTAAAGGAACAAAATTGCTTCAGTTAAACGTTGAAAAATCAGTTAATAGAGAATCTGATTTATCACCAATTCATCCCTGGATCTGAAAGAAGATCTGATGTCACTGCTCTTATTGGGATTATTAACATCATCTACATTCAAAGGATTAGCATTTTGAGGCTATCCTCATTTGTGATCAGGAAATTGGTTTTGCCTTTTGGGCTGTGATACTTTCTAGCTGCCATATCATAAGTCCTAGCAGCTTATTCTGGTGTGTCAAAGATTCGTAGCCACACATAGAAGGGAATTCTAATCGTTGTTCCATATCTACTGGATGACAGCTTTCTCACCCCACCCCCCCTAAAACGCACCTCATTTGGGGGTGCAATAGCTGCTGCATTGCCATTTTTTGTCTTTGCCATTTAAGATATAGAAAGACTTTTTCTTTTTGTATAGGTAAAGAAGAAGACTCAGTGAGTGAAAAGTGAAGAGGGAGAGTGACTTTTATAGCCACCTGATCTCAATAGGGATAGAAAAGAAATAAATACATGTCCTAATCAGAATAATACAAAATAAATTACATTTGACTATATGTTAACTCTTAGGGTGTGTTTGGTATGGAGAAAAATATTTTGCGAAAAATATTTTCTCATCTTCTCATGTTTGGTTGACTTAAATATTTTTTTAAAAAAATAATAAATTTTGAAAATCTTAATTTTTTTTGTACCCCCACGCCCCAGTCGCCCAACCCGACTCTCCAAAAAGATTTTAAATATTTATTTTTAAAAAATATTTCAAATTACGAAAGTATTTTCATGTTAGAAATTATTTTCTACAATATTTTCTACACTCTCTAGCTAAAAGTAGAAGTCTTTTTCTAAAGCATATTTTTTAAAAAATATTTTTCACTCACCAATTAAACATAAGAAAATGAATTAGAAATCAACTCCCTAACTTATTTTCCAGGAAAACATTTTCCTCCATACCAAACACACCCATAATTAAGCAATAATTTTATGTTTTATTTTCATCGGTGAAAAATGGCGCGTTCATATTTTACCAATGACTTTTCTAAACAAAATAGTAGAA
This sequence comes from Solanum sejunctum, assembly GCA_025642045.1. Lineage (NCBI taxonomy): Eukaryota > Viridiplantae > Streptophyta > Magnoliopsida > Solanales > Solanaceae > Solanum > Solanum sejunctum. Next base: position 5,451,056 of record JAOTQJ010000007.1, read on the forward strand.
ATCACCAATTTGATTCCAAGTTCATTATTCATTAGGGTACGTGCAAACATTTTGGGGTGATATTTTTTTTAACTTATTCATTAAGCTACAGGTGAATATTTTGGGGGTGATATTTTTTAAATTATTTGCCAAATAAAAAGTAAGTAATAAGTATTTAATGAACTTATTTTCCAAAACAAATCAAAAAAATATCTTTCTTCTTTTGGTCCAAACACATTTGACTTTTTTAAACAAAATAGCAGAAAAGATAAATTCCATTTCAAATTCATTATTCATTAGGTTACATGTAAATATTTTGGGGCGATAATTTTTAATTTATTTAACAAATAAGTATTTAATTAACTTATTTTCAAAACAAATCAAAAATTATCTTTCTTTTCTTAGACCAAACACATTCTTACTTAAGAAATATTTTTATGTTTATTCTGATTTGTGGAATGATATATTCATTATATCTTCTAGTACTTAACTATTATAATAAAACTGCATATCTTATTTAATTTTTTTAATAAGTAAAAGCTATAGAATTCAATAAAATAAGACATATTACAAAAATATTAAGACAATGTTAATAAAAAGGAAATCCATTACTTGTCAATTATATACCTACATACGTAATAAATAAATCTTAGTTTAGTCGAAATTCCAAAATCCCACAATTAAAAAATTTCTTAGAAATGCAAAATTTAGTTGAGAGAAATAATTTTGTATTGATATGTTTACCAGTTATATTTAGCTACCATTTTTGCATATCAATTACAGTAATACATAGAAATCAAATATAATGATGCAAGTTTTTCCTATGAGTTTGACTGAGCAACCTTAAATGGGCATGAAAAGTCACATGGATCATTCATTACGTATCAAATCAAAGATTTCCAAGTCTAGTTTTTAACTCAATAAATGATTTGTCATTTGACATTTGTGCAAAACTTTTGTTTCCATTTTACCAAACAATAATTGATTTGTACGACCAAGCATCGTTATATGATGGCGCATCAAAAGATAAAATATATGCAAACCTAATCACTATCTCTGAAGTTAAAGAGGTTGTTTCTAAAAAATTTTGGTCTTTTTGATCACAAGTGAAGTGCATGATAAGGGTGTGGGGAAGTTTCCATGGGGGAGCTACACAACCGAGTTCAAAGATTCGAGCCAAAGAAGATATGCCTAGCTTGAAACTTTTGATACCATGAAGGAAGTTGCTAGGGCTTATGATACGGCGGCAAAAGACCCAAAAATTTCTCCGGAAGCAAAATTGTAAGAATGTTATTACCAATAATTCTGATAATGATATCGCGTCATCTTCCAAATTAGACGATAGATTTCTGATGTTAAATCAGAAGCTTGATGATAATTTCATCATTTTGCGACTATTATCAAAGCTGCTATTATGAAGTTGAGGGTGCACAATGAAGACTTATTGAAAGCTTTGAGGAAAGAAGCACTTATACTTCCGAATCCAAAAATTAATAGAATGAAGAAGGCAAAGAAGTTAAAAATGATTTGTTCATACAAATCAACAACAACATACAAATCATACTTCGAAAATTTGTAAGAAGGCAAAGAATGATCAGTATGTACAAATCTCAACATTTTCTTTTAGGAAGAGAAGAATGAGTAAGCAGAGAAGAAAGTTTTTTTTTTTTTATGAAAAGAAAAATGAGTGAACATAGAAGGAAAAGGTAGAATGGTTTATATAGACTAAATCTCAAGGGAAATTTGTGAGTTGTTTAGAAAAAATATATATAAAATAATTTATAATTAGTGGCACTTTAATATTATGTGGAGAGTGGTATATACACGTGCATCTTTTAGCTCATGTGAAATTGCATGACAAATTGTCACGGCCTAGGAGGGTACCCTTGGCATGATCAACACTCAGAAACCACATATGGCTCCCAAGCGAATCACTTGGTCTCATTGCATTCATTCAATTAATAGTGGAAGACTCTATTTATGTACAAAGAACGTTCTAGTGGGCTCATCAATCGATGACTCAATGAAATAAGGGTTTATAACTAACAACCCAAATCAATTCAATATTTTAAAAATAGCTTTAAAAGTACAAGTCTTTTAAATGAAAACATCAACACTATTCCATCATTATCTATGAAGCCTCTATCTCTAAACATCTAGATGGTGCCAATGACAGGTTCATGACTACCTCCAGGAATAAAATAGTCTAAAAATAATAAATGATATAAATGGAATGCCTCCAAAAGCAAGGAGGGCTCACCATGATCTAGAAGGGAGAAAATAGGACTTCAATGATTGCACTTGCTGAAGGCCTCTATCACCTGTATCTACATCCTTAAACGATACAGGCCTAAATGGACATAAGTATGTAGAATATATGAGTATGTAAAATAGCTGAAAAGGAAAGGACATAATTAAAGATACTCAACTCAACCGTCAATTCTGCTCAAAAGACTCAACTCAACTTTAGAAACTTAACTCAAAAGACTCAACTCAACTCAAGATAAGGAACAACAACAACAACAACAACATACCCCAGTGCCTCAAAAGGCTCCCGCTCATTGCGGGGTGAGGGGGGGTCGGATGTACAACTCAAGATAAGGAACTCAATCAGAATTCATAAGTCAAGTAAAAAATATACGATTTAGACAAAAACCAATCACATTCAATCAAATCCAATCCAATTAGAGTACAATCATGACCTATTGGGAGTTTCTCTAACCGACAATCACCACCCATGAGCTGGTGATGATACAACGAAGTGATATCATTGTCCCCCCGTCCAATACCTTACTGGGGCAAGGGACACTCATAATCCATCAAGACTCTTTAAGGACTTCAGAGGTATGACCCCTATCAACCATCCTATGTTGGCATCATAATTTTTGAGTTCGAGCTAGACTTACTCTCACTCAATTCGATGCTCAATACTCCTCCCAAGACTCAGTGCTCATATGACAATCCATCCACTCAATGAGTCTCATAAGGACTCTTATCAATCCGTCATACTCAAGTCATTCGGCCTATCGAGTATCCAATCAGTTTTCAATCAATTCTTTCAAGAGGCATTTAGACAATCGTTAAGGGGACTATCAATTTAGACCAATCATTTGAGTTCAATTATGAAGACTCTCAGAATCATCAAGATCTATCAACATTATCATCACCAATCACAATCACAATTACAAGCATATTGTCTAGGCTCTAGACTTATTCCCTAGGATCATTCATGCAAATTTAAATAAAATAATATCGAGGGTATATACTTAAAATAGGAGTTCAAATCATTTGTTCAAAAAATAAGTTCATAAAAATATTTATTATGCAATATCATATAAAATATATGTTTTAAGAAAACCTTCATGGAGATGTAATCCCTTCACAATCAAGGTTACATTCATATCCAACACTATTCACATTCATAGGTTCCACAATTCATGCTTCTACCAACTAATGTATCTAGACATTCAAATTAAGAGAAAATATAAGTGGGTTTTATATAGTAACTGCTTTAGTTCATGTATTCAAGAAATTAACTCATGAGAATTATCAATCCTTTAGTATCATGTAAGAATATTCTAGAGTTTTAGGAATAAATCTCAAGAAAACATTCATGAAAGGCTAAGTCATTCAGAATTCAACTAATTCGATTTATGGGGCACATGGAAGAACAATCTCCTGCTTTAGGTTAGCCTTACATACCTAGAAGAGAAAAATCTCTTGAAGAATCCTTTGATTTGCACTTGAAGATGGAGAACCCTAGCCTCTTCTTTAGGAGAACTTTGAACACAAGATTTTAATATTTTTTTTTAGGGATTTATACGTTAATGAGATATTATAAGGAAATATGATAGGCTTAAGGAAGTTAATTAGGGGTAAAAGATCAAAAATAACCTTTTGGGAAAGTCAAATAATTGTCAAAATTAAAAAAAATGACCTTTTGACAAGTTTTAGCTACCAAAACGGCGATATAGGGGCCCCATCGCTGAACCATTCAGTAGTATGCCAAATGGGGCCCTTAGTTTGCCCTTTTTGATAGAATCCAAGCTTTTACGGAGCGTTTTGTTGGTCTAAATCGTCGGATTACCGAAATTTATAGATTCAGCAGGCTTCGGTAAAATGGTAATAACATTTTACTCCAAACTCTAATTAAGATGAAATTGGATGCGTTAGAAATCTAATTCAATTATCTACAATTTGATATATTATGGCTTACCTAACTCATTATGTGATGATAGATATAACTATTTGAAGTTGATCCTTCTATGAACTCACATCGAAACTTAGCCAGTTGAAATATTTTGAACTTGTCTTGGCCTTAGGCATCCTTTATGACCTCAAATCACATCCAACACACTTAAAATACTTAGGGAAAAACCTTAATGTAAGTTCACAAATCTTGGAGTTATTGAATCACCCAATTGCATAGATTTTATATCGAGACTCAATTGGTAAGGAGGTTTTTATCTCAACTTTGTGTTAAAAGATTTTTGTTATCTCTATTCATCTCAAATCTATTATCCTACTATGTATTAGGACTTAATACCTATATTCAATATTAGAATCACTCTGTATAATTCCATATGCATAAGAGGGAATTTCAGATCTGTTACAACCTGACCTTTCAAGTCATGAGGCACCTGTTAGATCCCGCCTATAGGCAAGCCAACCCAAAAACCTTGGCACATGTCCTAATAGCTAAGCATAACAATAGCTACAGACATATAAAATAAGACAACAACCAGCTATCCTAGGACCTGGAAGCCACCTTTATAAAGTTACTATAGAGTCAAAATAAAATGGACATATCTACAAACATAACCAGCTTAGCAATCTACACATATAAACCCAAACTACATATACAAGGTCAGTGTCTGAATATAAGAGGGTCATTAAAATAGAAGGAGACTGAAGAATATCTAAAGTTGCCGATGCTAACCAAAGTCAGGCACTACACCTAGTACCTGGACCTGCATCATGAGAAGATGTAGAAATATAAGGGCGAGTACAGATAACAAGCACCTAGTAGGCATCATTAGCCGATCAAGTGAAGTACTGTAAATATAAAGGCTCAAATATAGAGAATTGCAATAAATGGAGAAAACTAAAACTCTAATCAAGGAGTAAGCATCCCGAACCCCAATTGAACCAATTCAAGTGGTGTGCAATGATACTAATTGACGGAACACGAGTACACCCAAATCATAACTGTCACCGAACTAAGACATAGTGTTGTAAGTGGGTGCAAGGCCCTAATAGCTATGCATATATGCCAACTGGACCCCCATAAGCCTAAAAGGAGCACCTATGCACAATCTAGCTGATAGAATCACCACGGAACTCATGAAATCACCATGAAACCCAACTCCTAATATCACATAACCCAAGGGATAGTTGTACATGGGTGTAAGGCCTTAGTGTGTATGGCTGGATGGCCCTATAAGCCTAGAGGGTACACCCACGCATAATCAGTGTGTGTATAAATATGTGGATCCATAGGTAACAAATCGAGTCCTCAACCCATCCAGTAACTAGCCTCACAAGGGGCCTTGAACCTCTATAATATCAAATGAGGCCTCGAACCCCCTTCCCGACCTATCCTCCGATCGGTGAAGTCAGCCAAGGCCAGATGGTCTAATAATATATATAATGGTAGAACGTGTCCTTACGGGAGAAAGAATCCCCCTAACATAATCAATAGGGCTTCGAACCCAAAGAAAATCAATTAGGCCTCGAACCTAAGGAAATCAACTGGGCCTCGAACCTAAGGAATATCAAGTAAGACCCGAACCCAAGGAACATCAACTAAGCCTCAAACCCAAAGAAAATCAACTAGTGCTCGGACTTTATAATCGGCATCCGCCCCCCGGTATTCCAGTCGTGGTCATCAGACTCAGACCACAAGGCGCAACTCCTAGGTCTCAGACACTTGGATACGACCACTAGTGCTAGAATAGCGACGAGAAGCATCATCTAGGACTCGAGGTATCAAACAGTCACTCACTTCACTAGGCTATTCGATCTGAAATTCCAAAGTCATATCGTGCCTAGAGTGAACGTAGGCAACGACACTCACAATATATATAAATCGCCCAATCTAACCCACACAATTTTATGTCACCATCTCTCAGATAACACTAGCTAATCCCACCTTAGGTAAGGATAACAAATGCACAGTAACAGTTGTGTACAGTAAGTACATATCTCAGAAACTAATGAAGGTCATGCCCATCCAAATCCAAATACTCTACTTCCAGTCAATCACAAGTATTTGAATAAATGTGGACAATCACCAAGGTATCTGCGTGGCTCTATGCAAAGTGTATCTTTAGCAGTGCCGGCTTAATCCTAAGCTAAGGTCCCAAGAAAACAAAGAGTCAGAGAATAAATAATAGGGTCCCAAATCCAAAAATAATTAACAAGGCCCTAGACCCAAGAATAATCGACAGGTATATCACAAGTATCCAGAACAACCAAGTCCAATAGAGTTATATTTATACCAAATCATTCCACAATACGACTATATCATAAGTATCCAGAACAAATCAACCCATTGGAACCATATCTACCAGAGTTAGTCCACAGTACGACGTAATGAAAAAACAACCTTACATCCAACACATCATAATAGCATTAGGCTACATATTCCTACAAATAAGAGTTAAGCCTGAATACATACATGTCACAAATTAGTCCATATCCAGCCTTTACCTGGCCTTACCCTAGGTAGTTCTACAATGCCAGAACTCTGCTACTATAGTGATCACATCTAGTACAATCTAAGACAACCACAAGTATCATAAAATAACTATAGTTACCCCATATGCTAAGTACAATGACAATCTAGGAAGACAGGTGTTAACAAATCATGACAACAATGTTAAAATGCATAGCAGGAAATATAACTAACATCAGCCTCACGACATATATACATATCTTACTTAGGACTTCCAACCACAAACAACTCCCAATATACATGTATTTCAGCTCAGTCTAGAGGTAAGGAAAGTCTAGCCTACCTGGAAGGCAGATCCACATGCTCTGGATCAGTCCACGCGAGTTTTACTCTATTTGAACACCTCCAAATGTTGCGTGCTCAGCTATGAAAATATGAATTACAACATAAACACGGCTATTTTAGCTGTAATATCTCGAGAAACGGGAGAGAATAGGTCAATTACGACTAAATCGAAGAACGTGGGGCCCACACCAAAAAGTCAAATCAACTCCTGTAAAATGGCCATTACGTCACCCTAAATCTATATCTCAAAATTGAGCTCAAAAAGAATCTCAGAACAATAAGAAATAGTCCAAAAATAAATGACACTTCTTATCAAAAAGTACATGTACGTACAATTGCTTCTCGGCAAAATTTTTTTAAAATACAGTCAAATTAATAGAATCCAAATATATCATGGCGTATTTTTTGAAAAGTATATAGTTTAGACCCAAATTTCACTCAATTCCGATAAGAAATGATCAAGATATCTCAACTCAAAATTTTCCAAAAAATCACAACATAAACCGCAGCTTAAACATTATTTTCACACCAACAGAGATCTATCAATTAATTTCGTTATTAATATGATGTGCATCATGCAAACCTCACAGAATAGACTCAAATTTTATCAAAATCTAACTTAAAACGGATAAGAAATAGTATATCAAAGTTCCAAAAATTACATTCAATACACAGTAGAAAAAAGTTAATTTTTTTTTATCTCAAATAACATGCTAAAATCAGTTTACAAAGCTTCCACAGTGTTCCTTTTAAAAAAATATACATATAAGGCTTTTGAATCACCAAAACCGAATAAAGAAATGGGCGAGAAATCACGTTTCGTAAGTGTTACGCTTGAACTGTACGTGTGCGTTTTGTTTTCTGGAATGTTTTCCAGATTTGCACTTTACATACATATATCCTTTTAAATATAAACCGCCTCCATGTGGCATGCTATGGCTAGGCCACGTCATTGATTACCTTTTATTTTTCTATCATCTGCTCAAATTTAATTTTGATGCTTTGATCTTATCCGAAATTAAAAAAATATAATCTATATATGATATTTGATCGAAAATGACATATCGAACTCAATATATTTTATAATGGGTCACACCCACCGGCCACTCCCTCATAAAAAATAAAGTTAAAATATTTTTTCTTTTGGCTATTTGTCCTTTTTATTCTTTAAAAAAAATTAAAATGACTTTAAACTAATTATATAAAATTAAATAAAAATGATATTTATTAATAGTGTAATCTAAAATACTAGTTTTCTAATTGAATCAAGAATACTCTTTTTTTTTATGAACATATTGTTATTTTTGTTTATAACATTAATTTTTTAATATGAAAAAAATATTGTGAAAAATCTAAAAATGTAATAGGCGTTATAAAAGTATAAAGTAATAAGAAGAAAAAAGTAGGAGAAGAGAGAAGACTTCTTATTCCTCTTGAATAATATTCAAATTTGTCTTACAATGAAGAAAAAACTCTTTTATTTATAGGAGAAACTTAACTTGATTTGAGGGACTCCTAACCTTTTTCTCCAAAGAAATTTACATAATAGGCATTCACTATGACACAAATATGTTTATCACACTCCCCCTTGAATATCTATTTGATATATTATGTGCCTTGTTAAAATCTTACGAGATAAAATCCAGTGGAAAAAAAATTTCAGTGAAAGAAAAAGAGTACACATATCTCATAATATGCATTGGATGTCTTATTAAAAATCATACAAGGAAAACCCAATTAAACAAAACTTTGTATGGAAAAAAGGAATACATCATGTATTATATAATTCCCCCTAATGAGAATATCAATCCAAAGGCTAAAATCTTCACATCTCAATCTTGTGTGTCATCTTCTTGAAAGTTATAGTTGGTAGAGACTTAGTGAATAAATCAATTATATCGTAACTCGAACGAATGTGTTGCACATTTATATCACCATTCTTTTGGAGCTCGTGTGTAGAAAAGTTTTGATGAAATGTGTTTTGTTGTATCTCTCTTATGAATCATTCCTTTAGGATCAAAGAATAAAATCAAAGAATTTTATAAATTCCTCGCTTCAACTTCTTTAAGCAAACAATCTGTTACCTTTTCCTCTGTGATTGTACTCTTCAGTGGCTTCAACATATTAAGGTTTGAGCTCACGAGGTAATCAATATTTCTCGTAAATGAGAGACATGTATTAACCCTAAATTAAATATAACTAGTACTATTTTTCATTCAAGAATCTTGAAGATTACTTGAAACTTAAAGATGGGATTTGATTTCAAATAGGTAATTACTTTTAATTCACATTTAAATATAATTATGAAATACATGTTTGGGTTGTAGTGTCAAGTGTACATCACCATTTGATTTGAATTTGGTGCTAGCTCTTGAAATGGGTTTTAATGAATTAAAGTTCTTGAAAAAGGAAAAAAATAAATAGTGAAGTTGTTGATAAAAGTGATTTTTTTTTTTAAAGTAGAAGGAAGCCATAATGAATTGAAATTGTTTTAATATACTCTTAGTTCTTTTCAATGCACATATTGAAGTAGATTAATCTGGAGAAGTTTGTTCCGATGATTTCTTCAATTTAAATGATTTATATTTTCCCACAAGCGAATTCTACTTAAGGTAAATATTTTTGTGTACGTTGTTGACAAAAAAATGCTCAATTTTTAATAAATCTATGTATACATTTTGATGATTTTTTTTACTAATCGCATACCAAAAAAGTTCACTGCTTTAAGCAGTTCAACTTTATTTTTAATACAATTTTCTCAAACTTTCTAGTGATAATACTTGTATATTCTGTTAGAATGAATTTTTCCATCAATCTCGAATGGAGCCAAAGATTGACTATTTTTTTGCTTTGGAGTATGATGGAATAAAGCAAAATGGCTCTTTAAACTGTCTACGCTTCTTTCATTTGCGAAGTAGCAGTTAGTTAATGCAACTTTCGACGCTCCTCATGGGTCATCTGGAAACAACCACTTTATGTTTTTAAACATAGGGGTTAGACTGCGTACATCTGACCCCCCCTCACCCTGCAATGAGCGAGAGCCTTTCGAGACACTGGAGTATGTTGATGATGTTATAACTATTCAGTTCAGAAGCATATTAAACTTGTACATTGATAATGAGTAGTTATTTTGAGGCATAATTATTATTGTTCTTGTTTCATCGTTTATCATATTCTTATAAATGATATGATTTGTATATATATACAGGTCAAATGGATGAATTTGTTTTCTACTATAGTCACAACAGCGAGGACTATTGAAGTTCTTGATTCTGGACCTTTGGAAGGCTATATACAATTAGTAAATTATTAATCTATATTTTATGTTTTTTTTCTTAAGAATTAAATAAATATTACAACAGTTTCATAAAAATTGATATAACTTTTTTTTGTTGTTGTTCTTAAAAACAGATGTATCAGAAATTACATATTTTATCTCCACTAGTGGAAGCAAGAGATTTTCTCTTCATACGTTGTTGTAAACAACTTGATGAAAAAACATGGATTATGGTGGATGTCTCATATGACTTAGTCAATGAGATGCAAAGTGGTTCACCTTCTCATTCTTGGAAATTTCCTTCTGGTTGTGCAATTCAAGATTTAGGCAATGGCAAAAGTCAGGTAAAAATTATTTTCTCTATATATATTATTATTTATATAATATGATAATATTTACTATCAGAGAATGTGGTGCAGCGAATGAGGTTATTTCTCCCTTGACCAGAAGTATCAAATTTGAGCCTTGGGAATGAAATTCTTTTTATAAGAAATATTTCTCTCTAAATGGGACCTTACGCAACATAAATCCCGATATTCTATAAGATGTTATTTACACAACTTGAATGTGTCATATATATATGTCAGTATTTTATGTTTGTTGCTTTTAATATGGTATAAGAGTCAAATCTATCACTATTGCTCTTAATTTAATAATGTTGAGCCTCGACTAATATTATATTGTTCATGCTCCTCAAATCTAAATAACAAAAGATGAATAGTTATCTCTTTACATAATCTTAAATAATCCTTACCTCATAACATGCATTATAATGACGAGTTTTCAACAAACATTCCAAATTATTTTCTAACAAGCTAATTATTTTCATTGCACTTCCTATTTTTCTCTCATAGGTTACTTGGGTGGAACATGTCCAAGTACATGAAAAAAATCGGGTTAATCGTATCTTTAGAGACTTATTGCATGGTCGTCAAGCATTCGGAGCTAAAAGATGGATTGTCACACTTCAAAGAATGACTGAGAGATATAATTTTACAATGAACGTGACATGTCCTACGAGGCATGATTCCAGAGGAGGTTCGGTTTTATGTCCCTTCTTTACATATTAATAATTTTCTTAATTTATAAATCAAGGTGGCTCTAATTGAAAAATAGAAAAGGTCCAAATCCATTCCTTTATCTTTGTTTATTTGATGCATGATCTTTGTTTTTTGAGTTCTTTTTCTAATTAGCAAAAGAAGTATTTTTCTTTAAGAAAATATGTTATGTTTTAGGTTTGATAATAGAAAATGCTTTCTAACAACAAGGATTAAAAAGTTATTTTATTTTTGGATGAAAATTATTTTTCTTTACAATTATTTCAATTTTTAATATGAAACACGTCCTTTTTATAAAATTCTTTTTCTTTAGGGGTGTGTTTGGTATGATGATTTCTTTTTTCAAATAAATAATCATTTCCTTGCACAATTATCTCAACGTTTAATATTATATTAATATTTTAACAACACTCCATATTACTATCATCTTTAACATTTACAGATCTCATCAAAACACTTTTAGTCTATTGGTATTATTATTAATTTTTAATAAAAAGAAAAATTCCTAGAAAATATTTCCACTGTCCAACCAAACACTAAAATCAAAATTATATTTCCTAAAACAAATTATTTCCAAATAACAAAAACACACCCTTATCTTGTTTCTATATAAGTATTGTTATTATCACTTTTCTACTATTTCATCCTTAGATTTTAGTATTACATATTTTCTCTTTGGCTCTGATTATTTCACTATTTTGTATTGGATTTTTATATTTGAATTTTGATATACATGTTTCATGCGTTATCTCTATCTGTCGTATTATTTTTTTATCATATTTACATACTTCCATGTGTTATTCATTATTAGTCGCCCTTTTTGTTTCCTTCCGTTTCCTTTTTGTCATATCTAGTTCTTTCTGCTTATGAGATTTGAGATGAGGGTTCCCAGTAAACAGTCTCTCTACTTCTATGAGGTAGTGAGAAGGTCTGCGTACCTTCTACCCTCCCTAGACTCCACTTGTGGGATTTGACTGGGTTTATTATTGTTGTTGTTGAATTTTGATATACTTTACTTGAGTCAAAGGTCTATAAAAATGTCTTTACCTTCTCAAGATAGGAGTAAAGCCTACGTGCACATCACTCTATTTAGACTCTACTTGTGGAACACTAAATATATTATTTTAATATTTATTATGCTTTTTGTATTTTTATTTTTAGTGTTTAATGATCCAATCGGACTGAAAAATGCAATGCAAATGTCTCAAAGGATGGTGAAGAGTTTCTTTCAAAGTCTAAGCATGACAGATAAATTTGATTTTCCAACTTCACCCCATTTAAACCGTGGAGATAGAATTTCTATTAGAGAAAATGAAGATTCGACCCAACCAAGAGGCTTTATTGCAACTGCTTCTACTTCCTTGTGGCTTCCTCTTTCATTCCAAGATGTATTCAATTTCTTCAAAGATGGCAACACAAGGAGTCAGGTATGTAATTGACCGACATCATTTGTTCAGATATTTTTTTTAGTTTTTACATCAAAGTGTTGTTATTGAAAAATAATATAAGAAGATTTTTTTAGAAAAATAATAAGGCAAAAAATAGCTATAATTTTCTGAAATTACAATTTATAGTTATATATTATAGGAGAGAGGCGAGCAGATTGGGAGAGGGAGGAGAGAATCGAGAGAGGTGAACTATATATGTATATTTGTCAAATAATTATACATGTGTAACTGATATGCATAAATATATTTCTATATCTAGCAAGCGAGATTGGGAGAGGACTGAGAGAAGCGAGCGAGATCGGAGGGAGGAGAACGACGAGCGAGAGAAGGTAGAGAGCGGAGAGAGACGAATTGTATATGTATATATGTTGAGTTAAATATATATATCATCAAATAATTGTATATACAAAACTAGTATACATATGTATTTGTATATCTAGCAAGAGATTGTAGAGAGATGAGGGAGGCGAGAGAGCTGAAGAGATGAGAGAGAAAATAACAATAAAATTCTAACTATAGCTACAAATTATAAATTTTTCAAACTATAATGGTATAATGTAAATACATATCATATGTTTGTTTAATTATGTAATTTACCCATATAATAATAACTTGATATTGATGCCAAATAAAACTTTGATTTTATATTGAAATATTTGAGGTTTTCAAAAACAACCTGTCTACCTTCAAAAAGCAGTAGGATGATTTGTGTTCATTCTATTCTTTTCAAATCCTATCTTGTGAGATTACACGTGATATGTTGCTATTGTGATATGTTATAGTGAAATATTACTATAAAAAATGATTGTTATTGAAAGATCTGATAATATGTATCTTTGCATAAGTATTGAATTTTTAATGCAATGAGCTAAATATCTGATTAAAAAATCTACAATTTCAATCCTTGTATAACTTGTTAACCAAGTGACCCTTAAAAGTACTCATATAGGATTTGACTTTTTTCGATTCCTGTTTAGATTTTCAAGTAAAATTTTTTAAAAATTTCAACAAATATGAGAATTTGAACCCATAATTTTAAAATTAAAGTAGAAAGAATTTAGTGATAACAATTTTGAATCCATTAAGTTTAAGTCTTGAATTCGACTAATATGCTAATATTGATATCCCATCTTATGTGATCTACATATTTTGCTCATTTTGGCATTGATATACAACAACAACATTACCCCAAAGCCTCAAAGGCTCTTGCCTATTGCGGGATAAGGGGGGGGTCGGATGTATGCAGTTTGACCCCTATGTTTAAAAACATAGAGCTACTATTTTCGAATGACCCATGATGACGTTGATAGTTACATTGAATTGAAAGAAGCATAATAATTTAAAAAGTTATTTTGCTTTATTTTATCATACCTCCAAATTAAAAATAATGAATCTTTGACTTCATTCGAGATTGATGAAAATCCATTTTGGCACTGATATGATTTTAAATAATACTCATCTCACAAACTATCTTTTGATGATTAAGTTATGACATTGTCTATCATTTGATTTTGGCTTTTATTTTTTCTAGTGGGATATTTTGACCGGTGGGACTGATGTGATTGAGTTAGTTCGAGTACCAACAGGAACTTTTTCAGGAAATAATCTTACAATCATTCAGGTAATTGTCATATTTATTTTATTTATATTTTATTATTTTCTACCAAAATTATCAAGTGATAATGACATTCTCAAGAATCAAATAAAATTACTTATGATTGGATTTATCTTTTTTCACATGTAGAAATACCAAAATTTCTAACTTATTTCTTTTTTCACCTTTAAGCTTTTTAATCTTTGATTATTAACTCAAAAGGCATTTGGTCCAAATTTATTTTTGAGTTGTAGTCAATTACAATAAAAACACACATACAAAAACAAGAAGCAAACAATCAAAAGACTAGCTTTTATCGCGTTTAATTTATATACACTCATAATTTAAATTTTTTAATTTTTCACATTATCCTAACTTAACCAATTATAGCAAGTCATTGTTTGTTTTATTTTCTACATTAATAGCTCCATTTGTTCTTTAGGTGATCCAATAATTTCATTCACTATCATTTAGGTTAATACTAAATATATTTCACTACAAAAAGGCTATTTGTTAAATAACCTATAGCTAACAAGATTGTTTCATAATTCTTTGGTGATTCATTATTGAAAAGCTGGAAACAGTCGCGCTATGTTTTTAAACATAGGGGTCAGACTGCGTACATCCGACCCCCCCTTACTCCGCAATGAACGAAAGCCTTTGAGACATTGGGGTAATGTTTCGTTGTTGTTTGTTGTTCATTATTGAAAAGGATTAACAGCAAAATGTTTGTTGTTTAATGATGGAATATTGTCTGTCACTAATTGTTATTCTTTTTAATATTTACACTAATATTTCCTAAATTGTTGTAATGTAATACAGCCTCACATGAAACAAGAAAATATGTTAGTGCTCCAAGAGACTAGCATTGATGCAATAGAAGCATTTTTAATCTATGCACCCATAGAGTTATCAACAATCACTTCAATTGCCAATGGAGTTGATGCAACAAAAGTTCCAATTTTACCATCAGGTATCATCATAAGTCCCGATGGTCGCCTTGTCGTGAATAGGGCCAATACTGGAAAAGCACAAAATGGTTCAATTATGACAGTGGCTTTTCAAATATTGATTTGTCGTAATAATAATAATTCAATCTCCCAGCAGCAACAAATGGACGCAGTGGCTTCTATTCATAGCCTTTTGAGCACCACAATTTTGAAAATCAAAGTAGCATTAGGTTGCTCTGATTAAAATTGTGATGGTTCGATTACATGTTGTTTGTTTGTTTTGGAGATTTTAAGACTTAGACAATGGATGATTTTGAAGGATGATGTATTCCCTTCTTTGTGACTTATGCAATCTCAAGACTTTGAGATATGTGTTATTGCTATTATATTTTATTTTGATAGACTTATTTGAGACTTGTCATTGTTTAGTTGGTTTTTGAATTTTAGCCTTTTTTTTGTTATTATTTTTGTTCTTTATGAGGTTACAATAACATGTCGTCTTGATTTTGCAAGTTAAATTTAGTAGCATACATATAGTAGCATGTTTGGGCCTAGGGCTAATCCACCAAGAGGCCCAAGAATTCGACAAGCCAACAATAGATTTGTTTGGGATTCAGGCTGACCATTCATTTCTATATTGAGCATACTGTTACGGACTTAGAACTAGTAATGAATCATCACAATACACTCTTTACTTGCTTACTTTTTTTGAATATAGTGGAGGATATTTATTACTCTACCCTAATGTTCCTCCAAATGTTTAGTTTTAAAAGTACCCTTTCTAAAATATTTCTAGGCTTTTCTCTCTAGAATACTTATTCGAGAGATCTTCCTTCATTTCCTTACAATACTTACGTATTATAGATTTTCTCTAGTATGTCTTACATATTAATTAAGTTTGGGATGAATTCTTAATACTTTCTAGATTGTCTAAGTTTCTCATCCTTCATTCTTATCTCTATTCTTAGTTACTTGTTATTTCAGTAGTTTTCATTATAAATCAATAGTTTTAAGTGTTCTCGTTATAATTTGGCTATCAGTAGTTACATACTACTTGAGCATTTGTGTTGAGAATTTTAATTTGTTACTTTTACACATAAAATTTAATGACATGAACAATTTTCACACGCTCACTATAACACCTCCAAATGCATGCCCTTATTTTCGATACTTTAGTCAGATCCTTGAATCATGTGATCTTAACCAAGGCTACCTTTAAACCAACCAAAAGTATTTACCTTAAATCTGTTATAGAGATAATGTCTCGAGCAAATACCTTAAATCTGTTATAGAGATAATGTCTCGAGCAAATATCTAGAAAAAGGACATCTTCGCTGCTCATCAACTTCAAGGTGTCGTTTCTACCGAGGTCAATTCCCTCACGCTTTTCCATCACAATTTTCGCTTCATGCAAAACATTCTTTTCTACCCTATGTAGGCAACACAAGCTACAGAGCGAAAATGCTTGTCATGATCAATCCACATCCTACCATAGTGCTCAGAGAAACTTAGCAAGGCTTACTACGGCGAGAGATTGACCCTTGGTATTTAATCTAGCTAAGGGGTGTCCTCGTAAAGACTAAAATCTCGTTACACCGAAAATAGTAGAAATGCAACAACACTTTAGTAGTGAGTAGCTGAGGAGAAAAAGGAGAAATCCACCCAAGGAGGAGCTCGTGTCCGATTAGCTGGTTAATGAAGCAATAACTTACCAAGGACGATAAACAGTAGCTGATCCAAGAAGATATCAACCACACTAGGACGAATGAGCTTTTTTACTAGAAAGGCAACAAAAATAAAACGAAATTATTTGGTTCATTCATGATTAATCGAGCCCCTTTGCCGT
>JAOTQJ010000007.1:5468328-5483053 GCA_025642045.1 Solanum sejunctum
AACAAGTTAAAATTTCCTTATCCTTCATGGCATGAATATTTTTTGACCGTCTATATAGAAATTATTTTCTATTTTTCTAATATTACCAATTATTTGGCTGATTGACATATATCAAATTACCATGGAAATTAATAAATGGGAAGTAGAGAAGCTACAAAAATATGAAGGAACAAGTTACTCTTATGTAGTCATTTGTATTGTATCAATGGTTCCGTTTAACAGCACAAGCAAAATTGTTCATTTATTTAAAGAGGATTTTACATTCACAACAAACATACTTCTTGCAGATTCGAGATGTCGAAATAGCACCAGCAGCTCCTCTATATATCCTCAGGTCCATTGATGTCCTGGAAAATGAATGAAACAACATCAGACACCCGAGTGAAATCTAAATCTGGTAGCTCCGTTGGGTGTTCCGATCGAGTGTATTACCTTGTCTGCAATCACAGCACCATCTGGAATTTCTAGCTTGACTCCGGTTTTGGCAGCAATGGTCACTTTTCCCTGTATTGTCAGACGAAGAAGATTGAAGACGCCATTCCATTTTCAAACAAATGAGAAGTAGGATAATGTCATTGGTAGGTCGTTAAATGCACGTCAAACACACACACTCAAGAAAGAGGAACAGAGTTTTGCTAATTACCTTTAGGGTGACATCAGATCCAAACCATACATCACCGGTCACCTTCAAGCTATCTAGATCAATGATGCTGGGAATGGACTTGAAACGACCTAAGAAGTTGGCCACCTGAGAATACAAGACAGTAACAGCATTCAGCCAAATGTCAGACAAATTTACAGCAGTAATCTACTTGAGGAGTTGCTGCTAACCTTCTTGAATTCAGGTCCCAACTCGATGGATGGGTTGGATGGATTAGACCTGGTTGGGTTTCGGATGACATAGCCCTCATCAGTCAAGGTGTACAGATCAGACTGCAAAGATATACAGGTGGATGAGCACACTATCAATCATTTAAGATAGGATGGATTGTCAATCAACGGAAGATCATAATTAACCTGAACAAGGAGCAGATCTGAAGTTGCTTTCACTGGAAGGAAACGAGATCGAGGAACATTAGCACCGATTGCCCGGTCAAAGAACTGGTAGAAGAAAATGGTAATTAGTAATGCTAGATAGGAAGAGTATCACGAAAAATAGGAACCAACGCGACAAAAATATCAAGAACAAAGTCGAACACCTTAATCGCAGCACCAGCAGCAGTCTCAAGTTGAAGAACTTTGATTCCGTCCACTTCCTGACAATGAATATTGGCTAGATCAGGGACTTATACGAAGTGTTGCAACCCTTGGACACATGGTAAACAGGCAGAAAATGATACCTTAGGGTTCGGAATAATCTCCATCTTGAGTGCATCGGCTTCTACAAGTCTTTTAATAGCACTCAAATTAACCCACCTGCACAGTAGCAAGGGCGCTCGGTCAAAATATGCTTCATTGACAAGACTGCTGAATAAAGCTTAGGGCAGGTCATAAGAGATAATAAACAATCTCGACTTACAAGTTGTTGGTGTTGAAAATTTTGAATTTTTCAATTGACTTGAATTCATTGACCTGTACCAAGCAAGTGAAAATGGAATATCAAACCAGCCCCCTCTTGGATGAAATGACAGAATCACATGCCTCATTGTGTTAAGAGGGAAAATTCAAATTGGCAAAGAAAAGGTAATGCAACTTCAAACTCATCTTGTTGAATAATACCACCAAATGTTGATCTAGGAAAATAAATGAACATTTGTAACAGGACACTAGCTAATAAAAGAGATGTCAATGCCTAGATGGATAAATACACTTCAACAATAGATTCTAGTCCCATTATAGAACCGTTGACTAAAACGTATCATACTTAGAAACCTGAGTCACTTCCCCATTTCCATGCCTTCTAATAACACTTGCGTATATATCAACAAAAGCAAGAACAAAGGAAGAAACAGGTGATACAACTCACATGTTCATCAGGGACTTGTGCTATTTCCAAGAGCTGCAGCACCAAAGAACAGAAGTTCAATAAGAAACTTCTGCAGAAATAACTCATATAAATTATGCAGAAGGCATGAAAAACAGTAACATAACAAGCTCAGAGAAGTGAGAAAATTACGAAGAGTGTCAACTTATGCTCAAAGTATCTCAGCTATAAATGGCTACAGGACAAGATTGAATTAACTAATTATTAAGATTGGAGGCAGCAAATTCAGTTAGTTTGACTAGATGTGTACTTTCACGTAAATCTGAATACCAGGTCTCAAGAACCAACTCGAGCCACTACTTCAATTTTTGTACTGATCTCTCTTCACCGCCAAATAATAATACTTCCAGTGAGAGCGTACAACAAGCTCAATGACTTCTGCAGGCTCCACCTGCTAGAAGACAGTAATGGTCCATCATTTCCTTGCAACTATAGAGCAGCCAGGAGACGGTATATTTCCTTTCAATCTATTTCCTCATATAGATGTGTCGTGAATAATAAGCAATTGATTTAAGGTTGTAATATCCCTAAATTGTTAGAAAGCTAACTAATCTCTACCACAAAGTGACAAGGTTTTCGTTTAGTGCTCTTACGATTTTCAGTTATGTGGAGTGATCACACTGTAAGAACTAAGAAATGCTACGCTTGTCAAGAATCCCCTATTTCCGCAAGGAAAATTGAATTATTAATTCGACCATGGCTGTCTAAGCAATGTCCCGTGTCGAAAGGAGGAGAACGAAAAATGACAAGCTTAAAGCTATAGGTCCTATCCTATCAAGATTCCAAAGGACTAGGAACAAGCATGCTACCAAGAAAATGCATCATGATGAAGGCATGAAGCATCACCAGAGGAACTATATTCACTTTGCAGGTACTGTCTTTTGATAAAAATATGAAAGGTGACTTCATATTGCTACCTTCAGAGCCTAAAAGAACCTCTCCAATAGACATACTTAGTTGTTCATGTAAAGTAGACCAGATATAGTTCCTAGTATTTATTTGTAGGTTGTTTTCGACAAGTCTATATCCAAGCAGATGATACATAAACAGGAATTGCTTCTGCGCTTCAGATATAAGAATCTAAAACTGCAGATAGACCCAATTACCTGTACTTTTCCTTCATATGAGATTAACGTGCCACCTTTGACATCAGCTAAAGTTTTGGGAGTAACCTGCAAGACTCATCAAGCTGTAAAATTCCAGAAAGTGGATACTAGTTTCACCAAGGAAGATGCAGTTTAAAAATACAGCATCAAGTCAGTACCTCCATGCAATACTCATTTTTGTTTAGGATCAAATGATTTAGGATTTCTGCAATGTCAAATTAAGGAAAAAACAATGCACTTTTCATTGCAATTGAGAATAGCTTTAGTGTCAAAACGTTCTTCATGATTGGATATTTTTAAATGCACACAAAAGAACTATAGTTTCTTCAACAATGCAAAATCATAGAAAGGATACTCAAATCAACAACGGCACCCAAGTTATCTGAGTTCGCAACAAAGACATATTCCTTGCCCTGTAGAAGATTCAAATATAATAATTAATTGGCAATATTTCAAGCAGACGGTAAATCTAAAAAAAGGGCAGCCAGAACGCCTGCCATAATCAGAAGGCAATGTCAAGAGCAGCAAACCTTTGCTAGTAGTGCATCAAGCTTTCCACTGTTCATCAAAGAAGGGAAAACATCACCATGACCTGGAGGGTACCTGTACATGAGCAATATAATTAGGCAAGTGAATATACATGTTATATCAACAAAAGGACTAGAAAAGATGGACAAGGACATAATTCATAAAGCATGCTCGACTGGATACACTATTTGAAAAAAGCAATTCAACACAGTAAACCCGTGAAACAGACAGCTTTACCAAACAATTTTGGCTCACCACAGTAATTACCTGCATTCTGGTTATCATTCTTGAAGCAGAAAAGATAGTAGCACACATAACATAGGGACGAGAAATTAGACGCAAAGCGAAATGAAGATAAATTTTTCATCATCAGTTCAGGTCACTAAGTTTGACAGAACGATCATACCCACCCAATGGATGACTAAAGAAACAGCAAAAATTTTGATCTACCTATTTCTCAATAAAACGATCCATAACTAACATGTTTCAGCTTATAAGAAAAGAAGATGGAATTTTGTTGTTATAACTCAACAGAGATCCCAACAGCTTACATGTTCCAGAACTTGAATTAAGATTCATTTTGAAAAGAAAAAAAAATCATCAGAAGACCACATCTTAAACTGTCAATACCATCCATCTTTTCCAGATTTTCCCTTGCATGGAAGTGGGACAAAGTCTTCCGTCACCAGGCGAGGGTACTGGCTCTGTAAATATTTAACAAAAAGCATTAAATCTCTCTTCACAAATCCAAAACTTTTCCATGCAGATACAAGCTGATAGATACTTGATATCACTAATGATCAGTCACACTAACCTGATTGAATGTATGAATATCAATGTTTGAGTTCGCATATTTTTCTACAATCTACATAGAAAATGCAATGGTAAGAAGTCAGCAACTGTCCTCAGCCAAACAGAAAACTTAACCATGGAATAGAAGACATCAAAATTGTATTGTTTCACCTTAAGTGTATCATCATGGGTGTTGAACGAATTCATCAAAAGCAGGGGAACACTGCATCCGAACTTGGCATTCAGGGCCTACAAAACAAGAGTTAATCAATGAAAGCTTAAAAGTGGAACGCCATGACGGATTAAAATATTCCACTAATATGCAGGTACCTCAATTTGCTTGACAATCAAGTCAAGGAATGTCAAACCATTGCGAACTTCAATAACTGATCTGCACAAAAAAGAAACTTCAAAATTTCAGCATCTTATAACATCAACAAAAATGCAAGCTACAGCTTCTCTTATAAATGGATCATCTCGTTATGCAGTTGCAAGTTTCTGAAAGCTAATATTTCTGACAATAGAAGGAAGACCAGTCTTCCCAACTTTTAATTTCTCTCTAGCTTCAAGCATACAAATGCTTCAAAAAGAAATATGCATGGTAAAAGGTGAAACACATTTGCTGGAGTCGTAATATTATTCCTTTTTTTGGTCAGAGAGTCAAATTATATTTATTTACAGCATGACACAGTAAAACAGATCCTGGCTTCAACAGGTGAGCTGAATGATTGCATCTGATCTTATTACCTGTAGCCACAAGCCATCTTAATTTTACTGCTATCAGAGTTCCTAAGGCATCACAAGCATCAGATTTGTATAGTACGAGTATATGTGTAATCGTATTTCAATTCCATCAAATTCTAGTGGTAATCAGATCACATAATGGTTGAAGATGCCCCCATCAGCCAGAATACACAACTTAAATAACTCTCCTATTGATGCCTTCATGTATTAAAAAATGCAATATACGAGTAAAATAAACAGCCAAGCATATTACTTTAATAATCTCCCAAATGAATGCCCTAGCATGAACAAACTGGAAATAACATAAGCAAAGTATCATGCGCTAACATCAACCAGCACATACATGACTCAGAAATTTTCAGGCTCTCAGCAGACGAGTCTAAACAAAGCATGAGATGAAAATAAAGACATAGAAGGCTGAATAAAACACTCAGGATCCACCAACAGTATTCACTTTCAAACAATGGGTGATGTTAAACTATTGTGTTAATGTCAATAAAGCAGGTTTAGTCTAAACAAAGCATGAGATGAGAAAAAGACATAGAAGGCTGAATAAAACACTCAGGATCCACCAACAGTGTTCACTTTCAAACAATGGGTGCTGTTAAACTATTGTGTTAACGTCAATAAAGCAGGTTTAGTGAAGTCACATTTGCAATATACTCTTGCTTTCAAATACATGTTTAGGCCTCAAATTGGCTAGAAAAAAGCTGCATATACATACTTGGGACCGGTGCATCCCATTGTTGTTCCCAAACCACCATTGAGCTTCAGGACAACAAGTTTGTCCAAAAGCTTCTTAGTCTCCGCAGGATCTGCATTGATCAAGATAATCAAACTTCTTGAGAAAAATCTTCAAACCGATCTAAAGTACTAAACAATCACTGCGGACACTGATTGATTATGATATGACAGACCACAAAAATTATGAACTTGAAATAATACTGTACAAATACCTTCAGAAAGAGGTGCTAATTGGTCATAAGGCACCACCACCTCATCAGTTGGCGTCTGGATCTTACTCCAGTCAATGCGTTGCGCTTCTCCACTGCGATTCCAAAATGCCACAGCAGATCAACAATCAATAGCCAAAAATAAACAATACAAACAATAAAAAAAAGTGAAGTGATTCACGCTTTTTGAGCTACAAACTAACTTGATCTGCAAAAGCTCTGAAATTTATATACATTTTGCGCATACACACACTATACACAAACTAACTTGATCTGCAAAAGATCGGAAATTTATGTATATTTTGCAGGCACACACCTTATCAAACTAGTGTGATCTGCAAGGGATCGGAAATTTGAGTACATTTTGCGCTCACACACTATACAAACTAACTTGATCTCCCAAAGCTCAGATATTCGTGTATATTTTGTGCAACACACACTATACACAAACTAACTTTGATCTGCAAATGCTCAGATATTTATGTACATCTGTGCACAAGCACACAGACACCACACACAAACTAACTTGATCTGCAAAAGCTCAGATATTTATATACATTGCACAGAGACACTATACAAACTCAGTAAAAGCTCAGATCTTTATGTACAAAAAAATAACAAACAAACTTGATCTGCAAAATCTCGGATATTTATGTACTTTTGCACACACATACTATATAAAAACTAACTTGATCTGCAAAAGCTCGGATCTTTATGTATATTTTGCATACACAAACACTACATACAAATGAACTTGATCTGCAAAAGCTCGGATATTTATGTACATTTTGCGCACACATACTATTTACAAACTAACTTGATCTGCAAAAGTTTGGATCTTTCTGTACATTTTGTGTGCGCACACACTATATACAAACTAACTTAATTTTCAAAAGCTCAGAAATTAACGCACATTTTGCACGCACACACTATATATCATCAACGGATCAACAACAACATCAGATCAAGTAAATATTCAGCATTAAATCACATAAAAAATCCAATAAAATACAACTCTCATCACTACTCCTACTGTGTTACACTTAACCACAACAATTCCCCAATGCCACAACAGATCAACCATCAATAACCAAAACTAAAACGCATAAAATAAGAAATGCAAAGCGATTAGCACTTTTCAAGCTATAAATTAACTTGATCTACTTCACAAATACTGTAAATTTTCCAAATACTGCAAATCAACAACAATATCAAATCATACAGCATTTAAAATACAACAAAAAACTGTTAACTTACGATTTTTTAGCTTAGTAGTACTTCCTAATCAGAAAGATAGCTCCAAAACTATTAATTGTACCTTAGATAGCGACCGACTAGGTTAATGAATCCAGATTTCTCATTTTCACTGCGCCAAAAAGAAAAACAAAAAAAATCAAAAAAACAAAATCAGCATCTGGATCCAAATCAACTTAATTCTACATGAATCAACAGCAAAACAGCACTAGAAAAATCGGAAAATTCTCGAAAAAAAACTGAGAAGTTACCTGATTTGGTTAAGACTAGCAACGGCAGATTTGAGTTTGGAAAGCTTTTCGGTATCAGAAGGAGAGAGAGTAGTAGCAGTAGCCATAGCGAAGATGAAGAAAAAGAGAAAGTTCTAGAAGAGCGTGAAGAAGAAGCAAATTGCGCCTGAGAAAGTGAAAGAGAGAAGTGATAAAGAGTGGTGAAGGGGAAGACCAGGAGTATTTATATGATGTGCTACAAGTTTTTGACACAAAATGGTATTTGAAAAACAGGTGGCACATTATTAAAACGCATTTTATTAAAGACGACTTGTTACAAAATTAAACGTCTTTTGTTCGCATCTTGTGGAGAGAATTAAAACATTTTTTAGTTGGGACGATTTTAATTTATAACAACAACAATAATGTACTTAGTGAAATTTTATAAGTGAAGTCTGTAGAGAGTAGAATATATGCAAGTTTTATTACTACTTCATAGAAGTAGAGAGGTTGTTTCACGAGAACCCTCATCTCAAAATCTATAAGCAGAAAAAACTAGATATGACAAAAACAGAAAGAACTATATATGACAAAAAAGAAAGAAAAGGGAACAAAAAGAGCGACTAATAATGAATAGCACATGTCAGTATGTAAATATGATGAAACTAACATATATACGACAGATAATGAGAATACATGATAAAAAACACGTCCTCCACCTAACTCTACTATACCCCAAGGCCATGCATCCACCTAATCCTATCAATTAGCCTGCTACTCTAGTTCGCGACCTCCACTTTTTTTTATCTAAGATCATATTCTCGATGAGATCAATTAATTTTTTAAAACATATTATAACAATAATAACATATTCAGTGAAATCCTATAAATAAGGATTGAAAAAAATAAAATATACGTAGATTTTATTAACGATTTCAAAAACACTCTTTCAAACATGTTGAGATATTGAAAAGTTGTAGGGAGAATAATGTGTATCAAGAAGATGGTATTTGAAAAATAGTTGGCACCTAGTAGAGGAAAAAATCACTTTTAACCCTTTGAATTTTGAAACATGTGTTGAGATATTGGGAAGTTGTAGAGAATATAATATCATTATGCAAGCATTCGAGAAGAATCACAGTTTAAAAAGTGTGATATAAATAATTTATTCTAATGATTATTTTGATATTATAAAAATAATTTTATGATTGCTTTAAAGTTTAAGATCATATATTATAAGTAATATTTTTGACAAGCTAAATAAAATTTTTTCTTTTAAAAGTTTTATTCTAGTTCAAAAATTTATAAAACATTATTTTTTTATTTTTAAAATAAAAATAAAATTTATGTATATGATATCATCTTAAAGTCTCGCTATACTATGTTAGAAATAAGAATATGCGTAGGAATAAACCTGGGAGTGGGGCTCCACCGTGTTCCTAACTGTGATGATTCGTAATTTAGGGAAAATAATAAGTATACAACTTTACATGTAAAATAAAATAGTTTGAGAGTTTTCAAAGGGATGCACAAGAAACCATGTAAAAGTACTACTTGAAATCAAAGGGTCCAAAAATAAACAAGAGAAAACTTTGGAAAAAAAAGGAAGGGAAAGATAAATGAGATTTCGAAAAAAAAAAAAGAAGAAGAAAAAGCACCAAGTGTTGTATATTTACAAGCATAAGATAAATTATTCAAAAGTGTGATAAAATTAAATAAATTTCTTCGATCTAATAATTTTGTATTTGAGCTTTAATTCAAGCTTCAGAAATATAAAAAAAATATTTCATTAGAGAGCATCTTCCTCTCTTAATTAGTCTTGTATGACACAAATCTAGATTAATTAAGGCTTTCAAAATACGCATGTCAAATTCCAAATTGGAAAATCAAAAACCAGAAAAAAGAGACACAAAGATAAGAGTTGATAATTCTACAACACTAGGATGACATACGTTTTCATGTGGTGGGGAAAAAGTTTTGATAACTGAAAATGTAAAGACAATATATCTTAGTTGCTATCAAATGATTTGTCTGTTTTTAACAAACTACTTCAACATAACTCATTCTTGGTCACCAGCGAGAGAAGTTATTATACATCTTTTCTTCTGTCTCCGTGGAGTAGAAATAAAATTTGCATATATTTGTTCTTTTCAAATCCCCGCACTCCATACTTGTGGTATTAAAACTGAATATGTTGCAGTAATGCAAAATGTTCTTCCATTTAATCAAACATTTTACTACCTCCTTGTATGATTACTACTAAACCATCATACTTTGGGCTTCTTTACTAACTAGCCAGAGAGAAATCCGCAACTTTACAACTCCCCCATTCCATCTCCAATGAACACAAAAATAGGAAAGAATGAGACCGTTTATCATAGGCCGTAGCAACATCTAACAGATGCCATGTACTTTCTACAAAGATAGACTATGCCCAAATGAAAAGAAGAATTGGATGCTAGCGAAGATCATAAACAGAGTTCATATAAGGAATCCAACACTTTTCGGAGTGGACTCAAAAATTTTGATCCAGATAAAAATGCGAAGCCTAAATTGCCTCTCGTCCTGTACATCTTTTCCATTTAGTTCAGGGAATGTGAACAGAATGTTGGTGGCTGCTTGAAGCCAGAAATGTCAAACAACTCCATGAACCTCAGATCTGATACTCTAGCTTTCTCAGCAGCATATCTTTGGTACTCATCAAAAATTGAGGTGAGGCACCATTTCTGTAATTTTCTGAGGCATCCCACAAGGCTACCAGTTCGGTGCTGCATAATGTGCCATGCAAGACATAAACGATGGTCAGGAATGCTGTGTGAAGCTTGACTTAATAAGAAAGCTAGAAGTTTAAACAAGGACAAATGAAGACTACCTTTCCTCTTTTGCAGTGGATTAATAGAGGGCGGTTCTTTTCATCTACATAAAGAATGGAGTGAAATTGTAATACAGAAAGTACTTAGGGAAACTAGTGGACACCAACCTAAAGCAAGAGAAAATAAAATTCAACCATTCATACTTACCAACGACAACCTTCAAAGCTTCCCTTATTGTTTCCTCTGGGATGCTGACCAATGGTGGTTCCTGCATTGAGAAATAGTCAAGTACTAATCAACACTGAACTTTTTTGCTTCATATCGACAACCATAAAGAAATGCTCCCTATTTACCTGTCGATACATTGCAAAGAAACAACAATAAGAACATTCACATACACTGTTTGCACAATCATATGAAATTTCTAAAATGTCTGCAAACTATACATGGCACAATGTTCATATATGTTGCTACTAATGTTTGTAGTATGTATACCTTCCTGTATAGATTGCAACCATATTCGTACTTTTGTTTAAATTTTAAACCATCTCCATAACAGAAAGATGCATTTTCACTTGACCAACAGCCTCATATATCCCGATACAATGTGGTAAAGTTTTTACAAGACAAGAATAGACATGGACGTTTCTTAACTTCACCAAAAAAAAAAAGACATGGACGTTTTTTATTCACCAATCAAGCCTCAGTGGAGGAGACAGAGATATACCAAAAAAGATTAGAGTAGCTTTGACCAGCATTCAGACAGCAAAGAGAAATCATAGCTAGCACATGATAAACCAAAAGCATAGAAGAGGGAATGACAAATACAACGGTTCCAAGTTTGATAGGCAACAATTTGACTTCCTCTAAGGCCGTTCAACATCAGAAGGTAAGAAAAGATAAAGTCATATGGGCTACATATCAAATAACATTACGTATATGACAAACAGCAATAAACTTGATAAATCTACAGATTCATCAAATTCTTTCACAGTCAATCATGTAGTGATCTTCCTGGTTAGCAATCCAAGTAGTTGAAATATGCAAATTTTTGGAGAGTCGGACAGCTAATATGACCTGCTTCTGGTGAATTTGAAAAGAACGCAATTACATTTTGCTAGTGGATCAATTTCTCTTCCTACACACCAATTGGAGGTTTTTTTCCAAGAAAGTGCAAAGCTCCGACAGGATCAACTACTAGAAAATGCAACTATTCTCACTTAAATGTGGAAATTGGACTATCTTTCTTCAGACTTTGGGGAACCACAAGAAACTCCCTACCCTCCTCCCTTGAGTTATGAATTATTTTCATTGCAGCAACCTGTATTGCACCATCACCGAAACCAGTTGGTTCATGCATCGAGAACAGAGTAAAACAAAAAGCTAGAAACATATAGGAGGAGGCCAAAATAAGTGCTAAGAATGATCAAGTAGCACCAGTTGCAGTAGGCCCTTATGAAGTATGAATAGCGACAAGTAATGTTGAGCGGTTGCTGAGAAGGAAGCAATTGTAGGAAGCTGAAGCTATACTCACATTCTCTTGTAAAAGCAGAGTGCAATTTGAGAGGAGAGGAACTTTAAGTACTAGATCCTCGAGAGAACCATAGGAAAAAATACAGCATCAGGCTGCATGTGGCAAGCCCCATGGTGAAAGACTTTAACCTATGATAGGTCTGCTGCTATATGAAACCCAAACAGATCACATGCTTTTCTGTTCTTTAATCCTATCACATAAAAGCCTATCTCAACTACTACTTGATGAATATAAACACATGAAAAACTTGCAGATGGTTTTGAAACAAGAACATATTTTGGGCCATGCAACCAAAAGTACAAGTTTAAAACTCTGACATGACTTATACTAGTTCTGTCAGTCAAAAACACGATGGCCAGATACATAGTTCATTGGCACAACAACTAAGGAAGAAATCAAGGATCTGTGCCTATTCCAAAGCTAAATGACTAAAAATATACTAGACCACAAAAGTTTATAACCTCATCTCCTACAAACTAATACCACAAAATCCTTGACTTTGGTCCTTGAAGAAAGATGCCTCCTAATGCCATTTTAGTAAGATACTAATGATTGGAATAATAAAGGATGAGAACAACCATATAGAGTAAAATAGCCAATGCCAACAATAGACTTCTTCTTGATAACCAGTCAACAAACTCCCATTTCTACATTCGTTTATAGCTAGAAAACAAGTCAATTAACTAATTAGAGAGCAAAAACATTGTGATTTCACCATCAGCCGAAATAACATAAGGAAATGGAGCGGATAAAAGCATTACTTCTTTTCTTCTCTTTTTTTTGGATAAACCAAATAATTTCCAGAATATCACACCTAGTTGGCATTACAAAAATGGATAACATAGTGTATAGTTAGCTAATTCTCAATCCTTTGCCAAACTACCCCAATTGATTTAGTCCAAACTTCAAACAAGCCTTTCAGGTAATGCTTTACAACTTGTCAAGATCAATTGGGATAGTTTGGCACTATACACTATGTTATCCACTTTTGCAATAGCAACTAAGCCTGAAATTCTGGAAATTATTTGACTTATCTAAATCTTTCCACGGCCAGATGGAGCCAAAGATTCACTATTTTTTGGCTTTGCGATATGATGGAATAAAACAAAATAGCTCTTTAAACTGTCTGTGCTTCGTTCAATTGTGAAGTAACAGTTAGTCAATGCAACTTTCGACGCTCATCATGGATCATCCGGAAACAATCTCTACGTTTTAAACATAGGGATCAGGTTGCGTACATCCGACCCCCTTACCCCGCAATGGGTAGAAGCCTTTGAGCCAATGGGGTAATGTTGTTGTATTTGACTTATCTAAATAAATAATGGTTTACCACGGCTCCGTACACTGAAAAATCAGATCACGATCACATAGCTCATAACAATGCTTTTTTTTACAACTCAATCACATGATCCTAACATTCTATATCATACTGATATTGAGATATACATCACCGAAAATAACCTCAACCTTAGATCCTTCAATAGCAAACTGAAAAAGCCGAATTCCATTTGCACTTAGGAACTCCACATTAGCTTCAGGATATGGTTCTGGACACAAATATCTACACACAAAATATGCAAACAAACAAACAAACAAAATCAATCAAAACGAAACTTCAAGTAATGAACAAACCGATCGATCGATCAAACACACTCACTCACTCACTAACTCACATGATAGAGCGAAG
Source organism: Solanum sejunctum (assembly GCA_025642045.1). Classification (NCBI taxonomy): domain Eukaryota; kingdom Viridiplantae; phylum Streptophyta; class Magnoliopsida; order Solanales; family Solanaceae; genus Solanum; species Solanum sejunctum. The sequence continues at coordinate 5,481,933 of JAOTQJ010000007.1, forward strand.
GCCTAGGGTTTGTAGAAAGGCGAAGTTAGCAGTATCAGGGAAACCAGACCGGAAAACACCGTAATCAACCATAGCGAAATTGAGAGGCGGAACGAGAAGTCCTTCACCATCTAATGCCGGAGAATAACTCACCGGCATCCTCCCGCCTTCGTCGTCGTCGTCGTCGCCGGAACTTACGATCGGGTGACACGTGGATCGATCCCCGTTCTCCAATTGCATTGCTGCTATTGGCGCCAAGTTAAAAGGGAGTTACGTATTTGATTAGGAATTTTGACTCTATGGAATCTTTTCGGATTGTCGTCATTTTATAGAGGTTAGGGCTGACTGCTAAATTGCGCTGCCTGTTTACGGGGGTGTAGGTTTAGATGGATGGAATAACAAAAATTGCATGCTAAATTAGGTAAGATATATGGATATATAACATTGATAATATATATTACTCGATAATATAATGGAGGATAATATTTTAAAATAATAAATAATAGAAGTCGAGCAAAGTAGGATCAAAGGTTGATATGTTTTTTGTTTAACGAAAAAATATAGCATGAACTATCTTTTCGAATATGATAATGCTATAAATAGTTAACAATAAAAATATATGAATAAATAAACTATTTATTGCTTTATTTACCTATCTAAACTGCTAATTTTTTTTTTATAAATTCCATACTTCAACTATCATTATTACACCGTTTGATGAAAGTACATTTTAATATAAAAGAAAGTAGTAATAATTAAGTATGAAGTTCGAGAAAAAAGTATTTTTTCTCACTCATATCATATACTTTTTCTTATTCAAAGCATATTCGCACTTATGAAATTAGTGGAGTATCGATACGAAGTTGCATTAGCTGTGGATATAGACTAAACCAAGGGACGAATTTCATCTCTTCTATTTTCTTTACTTACACCTTACAGTTTAGCTGAGTTTGACAAGGCTCGAGTGACTCAACATTCAGGTGAATCATCCAGTGATATGATACGTAGTAAATTTAGTACGTTCCGCCCAAATAAATAACTTTAAAACAAATAAAAAAGTGTACGCCACACTCACAAAGAACTGTCAACAATATACTTCTTTAGACAAGTAAATAAATTATAGATAGCTGAAATATAAAACT
>JAOTQJ010000007.1:5483153-5493807 GCA_025642045.1 Solanum sejunctum
ATGCTATAAATAGTTAACAATAAAAATATATGAATAAATAAACTATTTATTGCTTTATTTACCTATCTAAACTGCTATTTTTTTTATAAATTTCATACTTCAACTATCATTATTACACTGTTTGATGAAAGTAAGTTTTAATATAAAAGAAAGTAGTAATAATTAAGTATGAAGTTCACGAAAAAAATAATTTTCTCACTCATATCGTATACTTTTTCTTATTCAAAGCATATTCGCACTTATAAAATTGGTGGGGTATCGATACGAAGTTGCATCAGCTGTGGATATAGACTAAACCAAGGGACGAACTTCATCTCTTCTATTTTCTTTACTTACACCTTACAGTTTAGCTGAGTTTTACAAGGTTCGAGTGACTCAACATTCAGGTGAACCACCCAGTGATATAGTACATAGTAAATTTAGTATGTTCCGCCCAAATAAATAACTTCAAAATAAATAAAAAAGTGTGCACCACACTCACAAAGAACTGTCAACAATATACTTCTTTAGACAAGTAAATAAATTATAGATAGCTGAAATATAAAACTGAGGAAAACCATCAAATAACATTAACTTTTAGTTGGAAGGTGATGAAGTAATTGAAGCCAAGTGGGAATGAGGTATCCAATAAGATGTTCATATTTACAAAGTCCTTTTTGGACGGTTAAAGTTTATTGTATTTTGTGGTTAGAAATTAAATGAATTTTTTTGGAAAAAAAAAAAAAGAGTAGTGGGCATTACTACTTTAAGATGGCAACGAAACAAAAATTTCAAAAATAAAAAATAAAAAAATACTATCAACTAAAATAGTGCACTCGACCAAATTTATTACATATTGTGATTTGTTACCAATTTGGAATTTATAGGCATTCATTGATAGGAATTCTTGAAATATTAATCATAGCATATTTTGGGTAATAAGTTGAATCATGTTTGACTCGTTATCCATGTTAGATATTAGGTCAAATTTTAATTTTATATTCAAACAATTAAGTTAGGTCAAATTTTAATTTTATATTTGAGCTATCAAGTTAAATTATACATTTATAAGTATCAAACAGTTTAGGATAAAAATATCTTAAAACACTTTTACAACATATACATATAAACGCAAAATGACTTATTGGCCATGATAAATATTAAATCCATTTTCAAGTCTATTTATGAGCCATTAAGTTAAATTATAACCGTAAAAATGAAGTAACTTCGAAATTTCAAATTTTATCAGTTTATGACAAAATTTCAAAATCTGCCGACTTATAATGAAAAAATGCAACTTTGATTACACTTTTTCTCCTTATCAGATAATGAATGATAAGTACATAACATTATCCTTTCTACATCAAGGGGCTACGCCAATCAATCTAGCGCCATGTCAAATTATGACTTGTCTCGACCAAGCGTATGAACTCATAATAAGGTGTTTTCATTGAATATTTTTTATTCAAATTGTGAAAAAATATAAATTAATTATTTAAAATATATCACAGCCTTGAGTTATACACACTAGCTTCAATAAGCGGCAAAAACTCGGGCATGTCCTAATAAAGACGTAGATAATTTACTGGCAAGTTCAAGGTTCTAAACATGTGAGTGGAGCAAGCAATGTTATCAAAGGTAAAAGGAGCAAAAAAAACTCTAAGATCTATTGGGGCTTTAAGCGCAGAGCGCAAATAAAGTGTGAGTTTTGATGAAAAAATGGCACAAAGGGAGAAACAAATATATATATATTTATGTTCATCTCAAAACTAATAAATTATAAACATGAGTGATAAATATATGACCAAAGAAATTGAAAGAAAATATGATAAAATGAAGTAACAATTGTTTAGTGCCGCTTCTTAAGAAGAGGCTCATTGGCAAGGAAAGGTTTGCCCTGGAACCTTGACGATGACACTGAAGCGCATATAGAACGAAGCGAAGCACTCAACATGTTTTGAGCCTCGTTTTAGGGCTTAAACGCGCCTTCGACTATTGACAAGAACGGAAAGTGTGAAAATAATGCTTTTACATATAGTAGAGCTACCAACATTTGTGATCTTAAATCAGATTGGCAAAATAGTTTTTTTACACAAATAAGTCTCTTTTCACTACAATTTTCTCTCTTGCTATCCTGATTTCCATCTACTATAAACACATCTCCAGAAAAGAGAGAATACACACCAACTATAAAGAATATGCGACAACTACTACTCTTACTATATTAGTTTGGGACTGAGGCATAGTAGTTGTTGTACTACTGCTATGTAATAACATGTCAAAAGCTACGTATATCCGCCTTTCCATCAAACAGATATGGTTATAAGGAACCACCAAAAAATTGAAAAACCACCGTTAGCCTAATAATCTGGTCATTCACGTACAATGGAGAAGTCGTACCTCTTTCCCTTTTCAAGAAGCTTCTTCATCATTCAAACGTTATCGATCATTTGTGTGTGTTTGATTGTATGATCAATCAAATGTTATGATCAAGCAGCAAGAACAAGTGCTTTTATTGTCCCTTGACTGTTTGCTGTTACAATCGTTGGGCTGTCACGTTTCCAACAAACAGCACTGATGAAAAATGATCCCATGTCTCCATCTGGATCATTTTGATCATCAGCAACAAATCTGTGACGAGCTGCTGGTTTAGAAATTGCCTGCACATATGATACAATAACAGATTAAGCACTGGAAAACGATATGAAATCGCTTATTGTACATGGATAATGAGCCTTGCTGTCAACTAGTTTCAGAAATATACCTTGTGATAGACAAACACTTCATTTGTCTCACTGCCACATGCAAGGTATTCGCTGTTTACTGTAAGGCCTACAAAGTTCTTCTCGTTTGTATGTCCTCTAAATGTACGCAGCTGAGATTAAAAACAGAACAAGGAAAATGCTGGTCAATATTGAATCGATTTTCACATATTGATTGGCTCTCAGTGTTGAATCAGTTTTCAAATATGTGACTAATTAAGGATTCAGATTGAGAAAACGACAAGATTATGATTACTTACAGGAACGTTCTCCTTGACATCCCACAGACGCAATGTACTATCGGTTGATGCAGAAGCTAACTCATAGTTAGATAAAAATTTTACATATGAAACAGCTTTACGGTGTCCACTGAAGATGTATAGTGGCTGGCTAATATTTCTCAAGTCGTAATAGTGAACGTGATGATCTGCAGAACCCACCTGCAAGATATTGGTCCATCCCTTAGTTCAAAAGCTCAAACCTTTAACATAAAATACTATAATTAACCTTCAACGAAGACTTACAGCTACGTGAGCACTGGATCCAGGATTATACTTCACTGAGCAAATGTTAGCTTTCATGTCAATGGTTAGAACGCTAGCTTCCTGCTTTGTGCACCAAACTTTGACCTGTTGAGAAATTAATTAGCGCATTCCATATGTTTATGAGTAAAGCTCAGTGCCGAAAAAAGTTCTGTCCTTTCAGTTTAGCATACTGGCTTCAGATCTCCGGGCAAAAGAAACTTCAATAAAAAATAAATCCCAATTTCGTCGTACCTCATTTGTCAAATTTGTCTACTTTCAGTAACACTATGATTGTCTTTCCAAAAAACAAATTAGAAACACCTAAATTTGAGAGAACACATATTCCAAATTTCTATTTACCTTGCAATCATCACTACCAGATACAAGCATAGAAGGCTCAGTACGACAAAAGTCAACACTCCATGCTCGTTTTTCATGCTCCTCGTACTCCATCACACTCTGAAAAAGGAAGTGTTGTTATCCCATCAGATATGAATGCAGATCCATATGAAGGTGTTTTTGATGATCTACACATAAGAACAAAATAAACACCTGGAAGATGATATTACCTGACGAGTTGTAACATCCCAAACCGTTACAATGCCCTCATAGTCACTGCTTACTAGGTGGTTTTTACTGTAGTTGTTCCAGCTCAAACAACTTAGTTTGGATCGGGTATCCATTTCAACCACAGGACACTGCGTATCAGCTGGTTGATTTACCACCTGATAAGGAGAACATAGAACAATTAGAAGTATTTTTCTGAAAAAACAAATACAATACAGCCAATAGAGAAGCAGACCTTATAAAGAATCTCACATCTAGCAAATTATAAGAAAATACAACTAAAAACAGTTAAATTTCTCCAAAAACATCTCAAAATCCTATTTGAGAAGATAAAGGGGGATAAAAATCAAATTTAATTAATAGAACAATCATCAAACTGCTAGCAGAAAATTTTCATGACAGAAGATTAGAGGAAATCAAGAAGATCAAATGAAGCATGAACTTACTGATGAAAACTCGAAGACCTTAATTCTTCGTGATACCCCAGCAGTAGCAAACAATTCGTCATCTCGGTCAAATTCAATACTGTCAAGAAGAGGAAATTTAGTTGTTTGCAAAAACACACAAAAAAAAAGTTTTGACTATAACACATCAAGAGAAAAACTACTAGTAAGTAATAAGAGTAACATGTTTCTCATAACCGATCATCTCTAGTTCAAGTTTCGAAAAGACGACAACTGAAGAGAAAAAAGATTATTCTTGCATTAATGCACTGAACTTCTTACCTTGAAACAATATTGGCTGAGTGGAAAAGATCAGAATGCCTGATTTCAGCAACAACCCGCAGCCGACTATTTCAACAAGCACAGTTGAAAAAAGAATGGTAAGGCAGAACGTAGGACAATTTGCAGCCAATACTACTGTTATAGGATGAACTGATGGACCTGTATCGTGTAAAGGTAGACAGAACAGATTGAAAATCCTCTAGTCCTGCAGAATAACCTTCTCTATTCATGATATTTGCTACACGTTCTCCATGTTTCTGTGATTGTCTTGCCCAATAGCGTCTCTTTTGTAGGTAACAGTCTTGAAGCTCATTGAACTGTTGAAATTGGAATATGTTAAAAGAGGGCATATGAAAAATGAATTATTCTTCCAGCAAGGACACAAACTCCATAATTTTCAATTCTACACGAACATCAACAAGCACAACGATAAGTTATAGAATTAACCTGTGCATGAACACATCGTTTCCTTGCTAATGCCTTTCCAGGTTGATTAGGATCCTGTGAATCTGATCCACCATGGCTGTCATCCTTCCATTGCACAATTTGAGAACTCCGAGGAGCTCTTGTATCAGTGTTCCTGGTCTGTGAAGTGCCAGCACGACCTTGTTCTTGTGAATCAACAGGACTAGAAACAATTGCACCACCTCCCTTATCTCTCAATGGAGGCCTGACTGTCATTGCACATGAATCATTTACTAGTGTTATCATTTTAGCTGAATATCTACCTCTTGTCCTATATAACTCTATTCTACGCTTCTCCACAGCATTTATGTCTTCTTTGATGTACTGGAGATCATTTTGGATCTAGAAAAGGTGCAGAAAGAGATGAGATTAAGGTTGTATTAGTATATATCACAGATTAAAGTATGTCCACAAGGAAGATTCTTAGATATGAGTCTAATCTTCTTAGATGATACCAACGAGATCATGTTTCATTTCCCACTATACTATTTTACTGAAACGCTTTCTCTAATTAGAATGCAAAGATATCATCCAAGAAAAGCAAATCTCTACCTGTTGGAGGGATGTGAATTAAATAGAATACAGTACAGTAAGTTTCCAAGTGACAAAGGATAAATTTAAACTAAAAGTTGCAATTCGTAAAGTCCATAGAAGTTCAAGAGAAAACCTCATTAAGCTCTTCGACTTTTTGCTTCTTTAAACACTGGAGAAACTCGAGCAGAATCTGAAGATTTGTTTCAGCTTCTTCTTGTTCCATTTTTCTTTTCTTGTCCATAAGAAGTGATAGTAGACTATTCAGCTCTTTCACGGACACCTCGCATCCCTGCCTAAGAATCAGATGAGAATCCTGAACAGATATATGGAAATAACCTCGACAATATGACAGAGCGTGTTAAAAGCCAAAATCATACGAGATTAATCAGAGATTAGAGAACTAAAAGAGCTGCTGAAATGCAAAAAGGGACACTCTCCACTAAAACTAAGTTGAATGGACACTGACAAGTCTGCTATAGAAAGAACCAGCCGTTGCAGGCATGCTCAGACATTCGATTTCCGCTTTTTATTTCTCACAACTCACGATTTTTTAATATCTTTCTCTCAACGAGTAAAAGCATTTGGTACAGTAAAAACTAAAAAGTGGTTAGGCAATGAAAGAAACTAACATCAACATACAACACGTAGCGTCATATCAGCAAACCTGAGATGCATCATCACCTGGACAAAGAACATTCACTAGTCTATCTACAACGATACAAAGAGAGCTTGTTTCACTTTTCATGCATATCTGACCTGCAGTATTGCTTGGCGAAGTTGTTCCACAGGTGTAGCACTTTTGGCCATTTGGCGGGCGGATCTCTTCATCAATAACTACACAATGGAAAAAGCTTTAACACAACATGGTTTGCATGGAAAATAACCTCCGAGAATGTCATCAATATTCAATAAACTAGTAAAAAATGAAGACCATAAAACAAAAGAAAAGAAGCAAAGCAAAGAAAAATATAAAGGAAATGAAACTACTAAACAAGGTTTGTCAATCAAGTTTTAACTCCAAAATTCAGTCAATTGCAGAGTTGGAAATACTCACAAAGCAGAATACAGATCAAACCAGATTAATGCAAGCTACATTTATATCCACTGATTGATTTCCAATTCATGTAAATCTCCTTGTACATTCTAAATCAGATATCTAAAATACCACACAGTTCAATTCAAAAAAATCCCAATTGAATGAGATTTCCTTTTAAAAATAACTTTCTTCCCACTGCAGAAATGCAGTGATATTCCAACCAATAATTGTCATTGACGCAATACATAAAATAGGCTTGAGACATCAATAAATCCTGTATCTCAGCTCTCCCTAGAATTACTGCAAATACACACAAGCCTTTATTTGAGCTGAGGGTATACCAAAAACCACTTCTCTATCTCTATGATCACAAGGTACGAATCAGGTTTGGATACACTCTACCTTCTCCCGACCTCAATAAATATTACACTGGGTATTTCGTTGTAATATTCAGAAGCCAACATATTTACCAATGGACTTACTCATGAAGACCTATATTCAAACAAGTAAATTTTTCAACTCATAACAACCGATTTTGTTGGTGAATATGTAGTTTTCGAATCACTCATAGAAATCCTAAAATTCATCAAATCCAGAGCATTTCTCAGTAATATAAACACAAAGAGGAGAAAACTAGATTCCTCCAAGGCATATAATTCTACATTGCTAGAAGAAGAACAGGACTGCTAATTTTACTAAAACTAAACATTTCAACTCAAAAAAAAAGGCACCAGAATTTAAATTCATCTCATCTGCTTTAAAATTTTCCCCAATTTAAAAAAACATTATTACCAATGCTGCTCTAAATAAACTACACAGCTCACCGATCTCTGCAAGTCATATACAACAGCTTTTGTCTCTTCATTCACATACATTTCAAACAAGTGCGATTATAACACTCACTTATAAGTGAAATCCAAAATCAAACATCCAAATTCATGAAAAAAAACTGCAACCTTATTGAGAAAGAAATTAGGACAAATGTGATTATTGTTCGCTGAAATTATCAGAAATTACAGGTGAATAAATAAATATTCAGCTATAGTCCGGATATCTAGCTCTGAAATTCAAAACTGGAACATCCAAATTCATGAAACTAGCTGCAAAATTTTACCTTATTGAGAAGGAAATTAGGACAAATGTGATTCACAGCCAAGTACACCCCAGTGAAAATACCACAACTTACAGTTGAATAGGTAAATGAATAAACAAATATTCAGCTGAGTCGCAAATATCTAGCACTCGTCAAGGAGATTTAAGCTTACTACACCGATCTAGCAGTATAACAAATTCAAAAATCATAACATCCAAAATTACCTTATTGAGAAGGAAATTAGGATAAAGATGATTCGTCGTCAAGTAATGAGAGCAACAAGGACAATCACTTTTATTCTGTAGATGAGTAACAATGCACATATAACAAAAACTATGTCCACACGCCGTAAGAAACGCATCCTTTATAATTTGCATACAAATTGGACACAATACATCCTTATCCACCTCTTCCTCTGCCTCTTCCTCCTCCTGAACTTTCTCCCTCTCTTCCATCACCGTCGCCGGCGCTGCAGTTTCACCGGCGTTCTCCAATTCCGATACTACCGTCGGTACTAAAACTCCCATTGAACTACGGTCTCCTCCCATTACTACCCAGCGTGATCGAACTGATCAGGTCACGTAGGAACAAGGTTCAAATCTATCAATCCAATCAATACGTAAGAAATCAAGGTGTAGAAAGATGATTAGTGATATTTTTGTTGTATTTTTGTGAGGGTATAAAAGGACCACGTTGGCGGGGAACGGAAGTTTTTCAAAACTGGAGAGACTTGTTAATGTGACCGCCTCATAATAATTCCCTTTCTTTTTCGTATTTAATTCCGTTTATATAGTTTTCAATAGCCAATAAAAGACCAGCCGAAATGTCTTTTTCTTAACTTTTACGTAAAAAGTTTTTAAAACGGTATCACTGTTAAAGATACGAAGGTTATTTTTAAAAAAACTTCATTTGAATTAAGTGTTACATACATATTTAAAATAATATGATTAAAGACCATTTTAATTCATTATATATTATATGTAATTTTAACTTATAATAATAAAAACTTTTACTTTATTAAACTTTGTGTTAAACCAACATAAAATAATAAATTAAAACGAAAAAAGTATTAATTATTTCTCAATGCATTTTCATAATATTAAATTTTTTATGTTCTAAGAGTTGGTATAATAAATTTACCATCTTATTAATTTTTTCAAGAAGTGTGTCGTATCAAATATGAACAAATAAAGTTAAATAGAAATAGTATAAAGATAAACTCAAATTTTATCCAATTAAATATTTTTACATGAAATTAGATTTTTTTTTAAGAAAAACTTAATTTTAATTTAAGTATATTTTAAATTCCACAAAACATACATATCGATTATGTAATGTAAACTATTAAAAGAAGGTTGAGTAATGGTGAGATTGGAGATTGATTTGGACGGTATAATATAATGCGAGTTGAAAATTATAGGATGAAATAAATTAAAATCTTTATAAATTTATGCGTATTTGACTCGCAATTCGCACCGCTTGCATGGAGATTAACGTCTAACCACAAATTGACTATGAATTTGACGTTACAATTTAATGTATTTCTAGCCAAAATCTCTCACATCAATTATTAGGATAGGAAATGAGGCTATAAGTAAGTGAAATAAATGAAAATAATTTAAAACTTCACCTAAAAATGAGAAGGAAAAAGAAAAATTAAAATTATCTAAGATATTTTATATTTATGCCAAATTAATAAATTACTCTAGCAATTTTCTATATATGTTGAAGTACTTCCATTGACTAACTAAAAGTCTTAACTAATCCTATTATAAATAGATTATTATTTGTTATCTTAAAATAGATTAGAGTTTAAATTAGGTTAGAAAGAGAACAACGCAATTTGCTTGATTTCTGACTAATCCATAAGATTATATTAATACAATGTTCATTTTACTTTAATTAGAATTATTAATCCTATTCAAAACGTGTACGAATAACACTTGATAGTGTTGGAATAATTCGCCAAATTCATCATTAGGATTGCTCAAATTTGATAGATTCGCCTTCGAAAACAAAAAGTTTTGATTTGAAAGGATAATATCAATCACTTGACGTTTCTGATATTTACCTTTTTTTTCGTATAATTTTACTTACTATACTTGCTAATGTAATAATATAAACTATATTGTTATAAATCTGACCACACCGATATTCTCGCTTATGTATAGGATATTATCTATATCTCTTTCTAGTGACGAAACTATAATTTTTATTAACTCCGCCCTTGCTTGTTGGCTTCTTCTTCTAATGTTTCCACTCATCATGCCTGCTATTTTTTTATTTATTTTTTAAGCATAATTCAGATTCTCGATCGATCATAATTAATAATGGATAGTTGCACCTTTTGTGGAATATTAATATTATTTTTTATCTCATTTAATTTTACAAAAAATAAAAACTTTAGGGCATTAATATTTTCACGTGGTATTGTTGATATTATATTATATAGTTTTGACATATTCTTCTAAAGAGACAATTTGGAGAGCTACCCAAACTGTCTAGTGACTGACCGGCCACCATATTTATTATATTATTTATTGATATATGTTTGATATTTATATTAAATTTATGCAATATAAAAAATATTATTTATTAAAAAAGATTATACTTAGAATTTAAATTTGAGACATTTAATTAATAAAAAGATAATCTCATTTATTGCATTATATTTTTCAATCAATTTTTATATACTCAAAATTTAAATATAAGTATTCTAATTAAGAAACGATCAGTCCCACTATATCTTTTAGCTAGTTTTTTTTTTTCAACTTTGTTGGAAGTTAGTACGTGATAAACATGGACCAATCAAAACAAAGAAATATTATGAATCGTGTAACATGGCCAACAAACCTATTGCACTTTTGGGTTGCATTATGCATGAGGTATAATACATAGTCAATCGTTGGTTTAAATTTTTTAAATATTAAATTAAATTAATTATGTTATATTTTTAAATTTTTAAATTA
>JAOTQJ010000007.1:5518147-5530705 GCA_025642045.1 Solanum sejunctum
TCGACCCCCCCTCACCCCGCAATGAGCGGGAGCCTTTTGAGGCACTGGGGTATGTTGTTGTTGTTGTTGTTGTTCTTTACTTGAAAAATTTAGAAGGAACCAAAAACCATTTTGACTATATTTTAGTGTAGGGAGAATTTGGTCCCTCAATTATTATAAAATTATAATTTTAATATGAAGAATTTTATTGAATACACAGTTTGCAGAATCATTGAATTTACTTCACTAGTCTAATAGTACAATCACATGTAAACAAACACGAACTATACCAAAAAATTCACAGTCTAAAATCGTACCTTGTTACAAAAGTATTCCAATATTTTTAGAGAAGAAATCTACGCAAAAATCTTTACTTAAACTTTGTAGTAATTGGAGAAGAAGGAGAAGAAAGGAAAACTTTTTTCTTTTTTGTTTCTTTTTGCGGGATGAAAGTTACATTAGTTTTCTAAAAGAGAAAACTCTTATAAACTAAAGGTATACAACTTTTCAAAGAGTTGTGTCTCTTTTCTTTTGTTAATACATAAATAAATATAACAAATATATACTATTTATATATTAATATAGATATGGATTGACCACATGGATAACCCAATCCAATTTTCTTCGATATATGAGGAGAATATAGTTTTAAAAATAGTCTAAATATAACATATTTCCTAAAAAAATATTAAAAACACACACCTTTGTTTATTAAAGATTAAATATAATAAGTTATATATCATACGAACTATAATCCAAATTCCGCAACTAAGTGACTGAAAATGCTATCGCCCCTTTGCATCACATGGGTCCATTAAAAGAAAAATATTTTTTACCATCAATTTTTTTTTCGAGGTCGAGAGGTGACAGCTTATTTTCAAGAAGAATTAATCTAAACAGTAATTCACGCATCTTCTTAAACTTAAAAATAATTGATGAATTACGTATCTTATATATATTTTATCTGCATACAGTAGATGAACAAAGTGTATGACCTAAGCATATTGCCTACGAAAAATAAATAGTAAATCCATTTGAATATTTGATAAAGATTCACCAAATATATAAACAAATAGGTCTAACCAACAACTAACACTCCAAAAGATGAGTCAACAAAAACCAATTGAATAATTTTTCTTTAGTTAAGGATCATTTGTTAATTTCCTCTACGCCAACAAATTAAAAACAACATTGAAGTCCAAGATTGTTTATTTTTGTTATATGTTAATGTATACAAATATATGTAACCATCAAAACCTTTTTCTTAAATTGCCTAGCAGGTCCAAAAGCTCATTGGGATCTCAGATAAATTTTAAAAAATAATTGGTCCCAATTTAAATCTTGAGTTTTGTTAATAAATAGTTAGTTATATTTCCATTTGAAGAAGAATTAAATCCCAGTATCATTTATGGCTGTAAGTAATTTTCCTTCTTCAAATATTGATTTTTTTCCATCTTAATTGTCTTATTTTCTCTTGAATATTGCTTCGTAATTTACCAATGTTTGCATTTCTAAGAGAGTTTCGACTTGTTCTTATATCTACTTTAATTTCTTATATTTATATCTTCTTGATGAAAATTCTAGTTATGTCTTAATTCGAAGGTAAAATAAAACTTTTTCTAGAGCGACATAATTGGTAGAATGTATAAAGAAGTTACTACTTTTTTTTAGTTTTATTTTATTTTGTAATTTTTTTTGTTTTGATTGGATGAGTTTAAATAATGCAATATGGTTAGTGAAAATTCATATAACCAGCTCCAAGCTTGCTTGAGATGGATGGATAGCGGTTGGTAGTTGTGTATACTATCACACACTTTTCGAGACCAAAAGTAGTCTCTAAGTATTAGTCATGTTCATATTCTTTCGGTGTAAATTTATTTGTTTTACTTTCCTTTAACATTGAGACATCGTCATTGTATTATACTTCTGAAGTACTTTTAATGTTTTGCATCAGGGATCACATGTACCTAAATTTGGGAGTTGGGATGGCGAAAATGTGCCATACACAGCCTATTTTGAGAAGGCGCGCAAAAGTAATAGTGGCGGTAAGCTGATAAATCCCAATGATCCAGAGGAGAATCCAGACGCATTTGCATGTAGCAGATATGAGAATATTAGTATTAACATTTCTCCTACGAAAGTCGAAAAACCTCAGTACCATTATGGTCAATGTGGAAACAAGAGTAGTAGTTTGACTAATTCAAATTCAGAGTTCTCTGGGGATAGTCAGAGCAGTTCTGTTTTTTCAGTTAACCAGCCACGACGACGAAGAGAAACACCTGGTGTTAAGAAGATTAAGAGCGATCATGGCAAGGGATTCGTTCCTCCTACTCCGAATAGACTGATAAGAAATAGCAGAAATCCATCTGATGATCTTGTAAGTTCCTATTCTCTCTTGCATAAAGTCATAGTGATTAGAATTGTCTTTGAATATGATGGTTAAAATGAGTCGCGGTATCTAGTCTAGCTTGTGTGGATTTTGACTAATTCTACGGGCATTTGCTACCTTCACCAACGCAAATATTAGGTAACTCTGTCCACCAACTCATGAACGAATGAGAAGAAATCACCTATTGCTTCTATCTCTTATTTCCGGGGACTTATCCCTCATGGTTCTCTCTTAGACAATTTCATTGATCACTAGTATATCACACTTTGAGTGCGTTAAAACGAGTCTATCTTATGGTGTAAGAACATATTTTTGAGAGACTAAGTGTTATATGAACTTGTTTTGACAGTAAAAATTTACTCGCATCATATGTTTACACCAAATATCAGTGCAACGAGTCATGATTTAGTCCTATAACATGTCTTTAACTTTCGGTTCTTCGTGTGTATGTATGTTAGTCTTGTTCATCAACAGCATCAATACCAAAATTTGGGGCATGGGATGAGAAAGACCCAAAATCTGGAGAAGGATTTACAGTAATTTTCAACAAAGTAAAAGAGGAAAAGCATATAACAGCTGCTAAGTTCCCTGTTGTGCAGCCACAATCAAGCATGCCTTCATCACACAATCACAAAAAAAATGCTAAATCAAAGGTATGTAGCCTTTTTTCACCTCAGGTAACTGTCTTCGGCTCGAGCTATATGTAGTGGTGGATGTAGTGTTCCTCTACATCCACTAGCCTATAAAAACTCATAAGACGGATGTATGTGAAAAAGAAGACGTTAATTGTCTTTAGCTCGAGCTATATATACAATGCAGTTAATGATTGTTTTTAGCTCGAGCTGTATATAGTGGTGGATGCAGTCTTACTCTGTATCTACTAGCCTAAAACTCGTAACACGGATGTATATGGAAAGCAGACGGTAAATTATTTTCAGCTCGAGCTATATATACCATGCAGTCAATGACTGTCTTTAGCTCGAGCTGTATATAGTGGTGGATGCAGTGTTACTCTGCATCAACTAGCCTAAGACTCATAAGATGGATGTATATGGAAAACAGACGGTAAATTATCTTCAGCTTGAGCTATATATAGTGGTTGTAGCTCAAGCTGAAAAAGGTTACTGTGTGCTTTCCATATACATTTGCTTTATGAAATTTAGTCTTTTAGACTAGTGGATGCAGAGTAACATTGCATGAAACAAATATATATGGAAAACATACAGTAACGTAGTTGAAGACATGAGATGATTACATACTTCAACATGACTAACGTTATGGATAATAAATAATATAGTGATCCACATATCCCATTTTTAAAAAAGGGAATTAAATAAATTAACTTTGCTTGTTGTCAAAATGATTTTGCTATATTTTCTATGTTTTTGCAGGTGTTTTGCTGCCTTTTTTGAAGATCTACATGCTCAAATTTAAAAAGGAGAAAAAACCATGTATCAATGTTTTGCCTGAGGTGCATTGACCAAGTATTTGTATTAATATTTTCTTGTTTTTATGGAGGAACAATTGGTTACATTTAATCCTATGTTTGGTCATCCCATGTTTGTGGTAGGATAAATATGATCTCGTCATCTTTAATAAGTTTCAGATTTAAATCTTGAGAATAAAAAAAATTTTCATAAGAAATATTTTCTTGTTTAATGAATTTTACGTGATGCAAATTTAGATTAGTATAACTTATAAATATCAAATATCAAATTATTATATTAAAAAGTAAAAAGCAATTGGATGTTGACACTTTATTATAAACTCATTATAATAATTTGAATCTCCAAGTATTACGCTCTTGGCTGTCTATTCTTTCGGCTAGTTTCAAGTTTGAATTTCAAATTTGAGATTATTTGATAATTGAAACCTTCATTTTTCAAAGATTCTTTTCAAGTCAATTCCAATCCAAAATTCACTATTTCTATTTAATATAAATAAATTCATATAACTTCCATTCAAAATAATTTAACTTTAAATGTTTTAATTTATTGAAGTACGTAATAAAAAAATTTATACTAACACAAATGATGTTAAAATGATAAATCAAGCAAATGTTATGATATATTCACAAGTTTTAAAAGGTCTTTTTTAAAAATTATATTAAAAATCAAAATATATCAAACAATTGAAACGAATAGAATATACAATCAAATATTTTTATAATAACGTCACTTATTGAGATATTTTTAACTACATAATATTAGAATAGAGAATTAAGAGTTTTATAACGATACACATATTAGTACTTGTTCGAGACGTTAAGGCATACAGTCACACAAATATTATAACGCGCGTTCACAAGTTTTAAAACCTTTTATGTTTTCCTATATTATAAGAATAAGCTTACGAAATTAAATTTATCCTATAAATGAGAAAAGGAAAAACTAAATCCTATCCCCTTATTAAACGACGTAGTATAGTACCCCCAATTCTGTTATAAAAAGTGCCGCACTTTTCATGGACTTTTCAAATTTCAAATTACTGAACTATTCTTCTCTTCGTCTTCTCTGCAGAAGCAAAAAATGGAGATTGTATCAGTTCCAATTTCTTCGTGTTCAAAAGAGGATCAGAAGATCTATCAAAACTGGTTCAATTTCGTCGATTCAGGTACATTTTCCGATCGTTTTGTTACGAACAACTTTTCGTGTTTTTTTTTTTATTTTTTCGATGAAATCTGATTGGTTTATCGCTTTGTTTTTTGGATTCGGTATGTAGATGGAGATGGTCGTATTACAGGAAATGATGCTATTAAGTTGTTTTCGTTGTCAAATCTGTCGAGGCCTGAACTCAAGCAGGTAGTGTTCCTCTGTGCAGTTGTTCTGATTTTTGTTTATTTTTTGGTGAAAATGAAATTCGTAAGTAATTGTTTATTTTTGAGTATGCTATCAGTGATGTGTCTCCGTAAGGTAAGACTGGTTTATACATCTGATTATTATATATGCATATATATACATGTATGTACGCGTGCACATAGTGACGTATATGTATGTATGTTCATTTTTGAGTTCCAGCTTTACGTTTTGTTTCGTGTATTTTGATATTTATGCGTTGATTAGTAATCTGTGTGGAGTATTCGAATTTACTTAGGAGTTATCTATTTAAGGCCTGAAGTCAAGCAGATAGTGTTCTTCTGTGTAGTTATTCTGATTTTGTCCCATTTTTGGTGTTGAAATGGAATTCCTGATTTTTTATTTATGTTCCAAGCGTTTTTGATTTATATTTCTGCTTTGTAGATTATACATAGAGACATACATGTATATGTGCATCTTTGAACTTTAGTGTTGTGTTTCGTTCATATATGTCATTTATATGGTTTTTCTTATCTTAGAACTAAGGCTTCTACTGATTGTTTAAAATCACTGTTTGTTGTTATAGGCTTTTGCAGCTGTTAATGAAGTTTAATGTATAGAGTGGTGATTGCTTGATTCAAATTTTGTATCATGTACTGTGCCATCTTTTGGTTAACCATATGTACAACTATCTTTATCTTCGAAGAAAATGCTAATTGATGAAAATATATTGTGCATTGCTATTTTCCAGCATAAACATCCATCAATGTGTAATTAGTTTAAGGGAATGTTGAGGTTCTTTATTGTTTTAAATCAACATTTGGGCTGTGAAAGCAGCTTTTGCTTGTTGACTTGCTACATATATGCCTTATGCCTTATGGCATAGTATTAAATGATTAATTTGTGTTATTTATGAATGAAGGTTTGGGCAATTGCAGATTCTAAACGACAAGGTTTTTTGGGTTTCAATGAGTTTGTCACTGCAATGCAGGTAATATTTGACACTAACCAATTTTCTCTATAAATTCCTTCTAAATTTATCAGATAGAACCTAGATGCGTTTCTCTTTATTGTAGTTGATTTCCTTGGCACAAGAAGGATCTGAACTCAGCTCTGATCTCCTTAGGAGCAAAGGTAATGCTTCTTGTTCATTGTTTATGATCCATTCGAAGCACTTAGGGTCAGAATGACAGTAGGTTAATTTAAGCTCAAATATTTGAGCCATATTATTCTGTCAATGTGTTAAAACATAGAATGTATTATCATCTAAATATTTCTCAAATGACTATCTTATATTGATTATTCACATTTGTTATATAGTATATACTCTTGAAAGGATTTACTGTCTATCTGCTTATTGGGCTGCTCAATTTTCAACGAGAAAAGTTTTATAAGGAACACTTTCTATTGCATCAGTTCATCCAATAAAGATTATGTACATCTCATAGTCGTTAGTGTGGAAGTGACACATTAAGGCATTTCAGTTTTTATAAGTTGTAGATGTATTTTGTTTAATGCAGTTATTAACTGGCTGTCTTGGGGATGAAAGCATCTGAGTGTATCGTGATTAACTTAATTCTTGTTTCGTTTCCTCTTGTTGATTTTTGTAGCTAATATGGAGTTTTTGAGTCCTCCATTGATGGAAGGTTTGGATACTTTATTGTCAGTAAGTGCTTCAACAGTTTCATCTTATTTTCTTACTGGGAACTATACGCCCTTGGTTATGAATGTTTTCCTTTTTGCCTCACAGAAGACTAATGGCAAGTTGATGAAAAACATGACTGAAACAAATGGTCAGTAATAAAGTGTCATTTCGCATCAATGATGCTTTTACACTAGTTAAAGGAAATCTTGGCTAACTTGAAAAAGCGTACAGGAACTATACAAGTGCAGCCACCTCCACCAATCAACTTGTTTTCCCGAAAATCTAGAAAGAAGGTGAGTTCTGATTTCCCTGGGAAGTCAATGTGAAATCTTTCTTAGTTTACATACTCCAGATTGGCTTCAGATTGGGGTTTGTGTTATTCTTTCAAATTGTCTTGTAATTCTGTCTCTCTTCTTAGTAACTACGAGAACCAAGAGTTCCTCAAAGCCTTGTCCGTCAAATGTAGCAGTATTGTAGTAGTGTCTTTACTACAAATTGGTCCATTTGGATATTTTCTCTTTTTTATTTTTGACATTGTTTCTTTTTTATTTTGCTTCAGATCCAGCCTTCTCTCACAGCTGTTACATCAGTTACTGATGGTTTGAAGAGACTATACAATGGAAAGTTGAAGCCACTAGAACTTACTTACCGCTTTAATGATTTTGCATCTCCTGCTCTGGTGAGTGGATGAAGAAGCATATTCTATTATGTCTTAATAGTAGTATTCTTCAATGACCTTATAAATGTCGAACTCTTGTGAATGCTTACTTTTACTTGTTATCATAGACGGACAGTGATTTTGATGCCAAGCCTATGGTCATGCTTTTGGGACAATACTCAACGGGAAAAACCACTTTTATCAAACACTTGCTAAAGTGCAACTATCCAGGTTAGCATTGGTCCGATTTCTGTACTTCATTAGATACTTGCCAGTTTTTACCTAAGTTCGTTCTTTTCTTTCTTCTTTTGGTTGAAATAGGTGCACATATCGGACCAGAGCCAACAACCGACAGATTTATTGTGGTTACGGTAAATATGGAAATAGTAACTGTTTCATATGTTTATGCCCTTTATGAAAGATATAATTGTAGTTTATAGTAGTACTGGTAACACTAATAGTCATTTACAGTCTTTCCTTTCTAATTCTAATAAGTTTTTCACGGAGATACATCAACAACACAATTTGATTGTCTTATACTTTGCTTAAGGTAGTAGTTTCTCATTTTAGTGCCTTACAGTGATTTTTTGCTCAGTCTGGTCCAGATGAAAGGAGCATTCCTGGCAACACTATTGCTGTTCATGCCGATTTGCCATTCACAGATTTGACAAAGTTTGGTGGAGCATTTTTGTCAAAATTTGAATGTTCCCAGTTGCCACATTCTGTGAGTCAATATCTAGCAGTTTCTTTTACTTTGGCCTACTAACAAAGCATAGTTTAATAATTTATCTATGTTCTACTTCTTAATAGCTCCTTGACCATATTTCATTTGTGGACACTCCTGGAGTTTTATCGGGAGAGAAGCAAAGGACAGAGAGGAGTTACGATTTTACTGGTGTCATCTCATGGTTTGCTGCAAAATGTGACATGATACTCCTCTTATTTGACCCACATAAACTTGACATCAGTGATGAATTCAAACGAGTTATATCATCTTTGAAAGGCCATGAAGACAAAATTCGTGTTGTATTAAACAAGGCAGATCAAGTTGATACGCAACAAGTAAGATATGAGGATTATCAATAAACAACTGTTTTCTTTGCTTTTTTCTGCTTAACTAGATGATTTGGCTTGATGCTAAAAGTTTCTTTGCCTTCTGTTTGTTTATGGAAGCTAATGAGAGTTTATGGTGCACTGATGTGGTCTCTCGGGAAAGTTCTGAACACACCTGAAGTTGTGCGAGTCTACATAGGGTAAGAGGAAGATCTTTCTTTCTATAGCTCTGTTTGCTTTGAACAAAGTGACTATATAGCATGTTGATTGTAACAGAAATGAAGGTTAGTTATAGCTAATACCTTTTTGTACATCATGTGTAACAAGTTCTCACAACTTTTTGCTTTGCAGCTCTTTCAACGACAAACCTGTTAATGAAGAAGCTGTTGGTCCTACGGGAAAGGATCTTTTCGAGAGAGAACAAGATGACCTTCTTGATGACTTAATAGATATCCCAAAGAAGGCTTGTGACCGTCGAGTAAGATCACCTCTTGTCCATTGGCACTTTCTATTTGCTCAACATTGTGCACCAGATAGTTTACGAGTCTTAACTTAATATGATTTTCGGACTATTTCAGATCAATGAATTTGTTAAACGTGCAAGAGCCGCTAAGATCCATTCCTACATTATAAGCCATCTTAAGAAGGAGATGCCAACATTGATGGGAAAGTCCAAAACACAACAAAAGCTCATTCAGAATCTTGACAGCGTATTCGAAAAGGTCTGTTTCAGAACCACACCTATATGCTTAAGGGAACTCTTTTGCATTTCAGAAATATGCTTAACATTGAATGTACATTTGTGACACAGGTCCAGAAAGAGTTTCGTTTACCAGCAGGCGATTTTCCGAGTGTGGATCATTTTAGGGAAGTTTTAAGTCATTACAACATCGATGATTTTGAAAAATTGAAGCCTAAAATGATTCAAGCTGTGGATGACATGCTAAGCCATGACATCCCTGAGCTTCTGAAGAATTTCAGAAATCCTTATGAGTAAAGCTCTTGAATATTATTTATGTTAGATGAATAATGATTCAGAATTTTAGTTTATCTTGATGTATATTTACTTAAATTTTGTGCAATCTTTGCACTTCGAATTCATATTTCAAAGTTGTGATAAATTGGCAGTTACATTTTTTGTACTCTGTTATCTTCAGTGCTTAATTTTATGTGTTTAAAATATAATAAAAGTTTCAATGCATGCAAATATTATGATAATATTCTCATACTAATCATTTTTTTAGAAGCATGTTAAGAATAATTATCAGCCATTTAATACAAATAAAACAGGTGCGGCCACGTGTGTGCTTGTTTTTCTTTACAATAAGAATATCTCTATTTCTCGACACATTTTATAAAATAAATTAATTTTGATCATATGTTAATTATAAATAAATATTTTAATTTCTTAAAATTAGAATTTATATATTTGATGACTATAGAAAATGTGATTGGTCAAAAGAATCAAATATAATGATAAAAAGAAATTAGTATTATTTATTTCATGAGCTTCATATATTAAAGATAAACGTATTTCTGTTTTTGTTTATTTTAACGATTAGTAATTTTTTTTTGTCTAAACTTATTAAATACTAACATGTATAAAATTTTGATTCACTATATTTTTGAAATCAACATCCTCAAAAATCAGAATCCAATAGACACACTTTCCATAAAAACAATTACACTTCCTATTAAAAAAAAAAAACACTCTCTATAAATAAAAAAACTTAAAAAAATTAAGAGTGTGAGCTTATTAGTCAACAGTAAAGAAGAATGTTCGATATTCATGTAAGAGTGTGAGCAATTGTAACAGCTTCTACACAGGGTATTGAATTTAGCATAGCTGAAAGATTTGAAAGAAGGTGCTTCTGTTGTTATCTCCTCTAGAAATCAGGTTTGTTTTTTCAAAAAAAAAAATTATTTTTATGTATCTGTGCCATAATTCTGGTTATTTTTCATTATTTCTTGTCAAGTTTGTGAATTTGTCACATGGGCGTTTCTATTTTGGTAAAGTTTTGATCTTTTTCTGTGTTTGATGTATTTGAATTTGCTGATTTGTTTTATCTTCCATAATCATTGTCATTTTTTGTGAATTCTTGCTATTGTTCTCTCTATTTTAGCTAAAGTTTGATGCTTTTTGTGGTGTTGATGTTTGTTTTTGTGAATTTTAAATGTTTATTTTAGCTTTTTGTTATAATTATTTGTTGAGATTTCATAATTTCTTGTCAAGTTTTTGTGAATTTATCATATGGATCTCTCTCTTGGATATAGGAAATAAAAGGTAAGGCTGCGTATAATAAACTCTTGAGTCGGGTCCTTCCTCGAACTTTGTGTATAGCGAGAGTTTTAGTGCACTGGTTTCGCCCTTTTTTCTTTAATCATATGAGTCTCTCTATCTTTGGCTTAATTTTGGTGCTTTTCTGTGTTTGATGTTTTAAAAGTTGATTTATGTTATCTTTTGTGATAATTCTTTGTTGGTATTTCATATTTTCTTGTCAAGTTTTTCTGCATTCTTTAGTTGGGACTCTCTAATTTTGGCCAAAGTTTGATCTTTTTTCTGTGTTTGATTGTCTATCTAAAATGTTTAAAGAAATTTTCGTCTATGGTAAATGATCCTCTTTTTATTTCTTTTGCAATTTATGGACCTTTTAGATCACGGTTTAAAGATCCTTTTTGAGCAAATGAAATCTCATTAGAAAACGTTAAACGACTGAGTAAAATTTTGTAACTTAGATGACAATCTAAAAAAGGGGCATTTTGCTCAAATCAATCAAATGGTTGTGTATTACATACAAACATGGTTGTTTGAGTCTTCCATTTTGCGTAGAATTGATTTTATTTGCTTCTTGTAAGTTTTGAACTATATATAGATTGGTTGCTTCTTTATGCATTTGGTGTTTTGACTTGATGTGTCTTTTTTGATCTGTTCGTTTTTCAGAAAAATGTGGATGAAGCAGAACAAAAACTCCACAATCAAGGAATCGAAGTTTTTGTAGTAGTATGTCATGTATCAAATGCACAACAGAGGAAGAATTTGGTCGACAAGACCATTCAGGTATCCAACTTGTGTATTTAACACTTGTTCAGTCAAACAAATTCAGAAGTTTGAGTTCAAATGTATGGTATATTATCTACAAGATTCTAATGAACTCTCTCTCTCTCTCTGTGATCGATTTGGTACTGAAGTCCGGAAGTTATTAAAACGGTGATATGTATAGGCATTAATATGATTAGCGCTTGAGTTAAACCGAGATATGCACGTGTATTAATTTGATTGGTGCTTGAATTCTTGACTGGTTAAATTTTCTGGTGACTGAAACTAGTTAGCTTGAATTCATTTTCCAGTGTCGTATAAAATACACATATATAAAGGTCACCTTATGAGTGTCTCGACTGTTTAACTAGATACCTGCTATCTCTCTCACCGGCATAGGTACCAACTACTCCACCTACCAAGGCTTAGCCAAATGGAAAGAAATATCATAGACAAGTAAACCATTTAGTTGGACTAGCAAACTTATTCTGTGTAAAGTGAATTCACGGAGAGGCTTCTTCCATAATTTCTCTTTGTGTTAGGATTTTGTTTAAAAATGGAAAGGGCCATTATCCCACATTGGAGAATTATTGAAGAGTAGCTTAGAGGCTTGCCTATATAAGGGAGCTTAAGTTATGTTTTCAAATGTACCAAACCAAATATATTTCTAACATTGTTGTTAGGAGAATGTATTGAGATTTTATGTGATTGTAAAAATTTTTCACATAGTGGTCGGTTGTTGTCTTTTGACAATGGTCGTGGTTTTTTCCGGTTTTGGGTTTTCCACGTTAAATTCTTGTGTTGTTTTATTTTTTAATTTTTCTCTTCTTTACAAAAAGGGTGGAGATCTTGGGGTAAAGGGGAAAAGGGTTTTACTTTTTTCTCAACAAGTGGTATCAGAGCAAGGTCGCCTAGCTTAAGGGGGGAATCTTAGTATGCTCTGTGGTCGCAGCTTTGGCTGATCTTCCACATCAGAAAAGATTTTCTGGTTCAAGAAGCTTG
>JAOTQJ010000007.1:5530805-5556016 GCA_025642045.1 Solanum sejunctum
GGTAAGCTCTGGCTAGGAAAGACTTGGTATTTAAGTGGTCACGCCGGACCCACCTCTCTTTCCTGGGAACTTACCTGATGTGATTGTAAAAATTTTTCACATAATGGTCGGTTGTTGTCTTTTGACAACGGTCGTGGTTTTTTCCGGTTTTGGGTTTTCCACGTTAAATTCTTGTGTTGTTTTATTTCTCAATTTTTCTTTCTTTACAAAAAGGGTTTTACTTTTTTCTCAACACTTTGCTCATGAGTTTCTCAGGCGATATTAGAGTGATTGTTGTTCACTCTCTTTACAATTGTTTCTCTCGTCATTGGATAGAAATGGAGCCATTTGAGGAATCATTTCGATAAGAAATTTTTGGAGAATGTTGGACATCTCGTGTGGACTCATGAAGATGTCCAGCACCAGTGTCTTAATAGGTATTTTCAGACTAGTAAATCTCCAGAAAACACGATAAATTTGTTTTCCCTCATTTTATTCTTCTTAACCTATGGTGATGCACCTACTAAATTTTCAATAGAAAGACTGTACAATTACAATTATAGTGCTTACAAGGCAAGGTGCATTTTCGGATAGGTTGATTTTAATCACATTTGATTCTGACTTGTATGATAATACAGTTGCTCTGCAGAAGTTTTATTCCAATTTCCTAATTGGAAGTTGCCATTTTCCAGAAATACAGGAAATTAGATGTCGTCGTGTCAAATGCTGCTGTAAATCCTACCGTGGCTGCAATATTAGAAACTAAAGAAGCAGCCCTTGACAAGCTATGGGACATCAACGTGAAAGCCGCTGTATTATTACTTCAAGTAAGTCATTTGATATGAATAAAGAAGAATGTTCGATATTCATGTATGCCTGTAGAAAAATTGAGGAAATTAGAGGATGCTAAGATTTTCTTTCTATCACATGTTTCGATTTATTCTAGATTCTGTTGTCCCAATATTACTTTTAATTATTATTGGTATGCATAATATTTTACTCTTTTACACTCTTATAGGATGCATCTCTTACCTTCAGAAGGGTTCCTCCGTTGTTTTAATTTCCTCTATTGCTGCTTATAAACCTCCCGCTGCCATGGGAATGTATGGCGTGACAAAAACAGCTCTTTTTGGACTGACCAAGGTACTTATCATTGCATTATTGGCATATCAAGTTACGACACAAATGGCTTTTTAAAAGGGAACTGTTTAAAAATTGTGTCCCCGTTCCTAAAAACAAAAATTCATCCAACTACTTTCAAAGGCGAAATTTAGTCCACTAGTCTGACGAGGACAAAATTTAAAGAGTGGCATCAGAAAAAGCTATACAGTCAAGATTCCCGAATTCTTTTTAGTTGCCTTCTACCTTCTTGTGCTATTTCAGGCTCTCGCGGCTGAAATGGCTCCCAATACTCATGTGAACTGTGTCGCACCTGGTTTTGTACCCACACATTTCACTAAGTTCATCACGGGGAATGCTACTTTGGTAAGTTTGTGTTACTTTTAGATCTCTTATCTCTCATTGGTTAAAGTATCTAATTGCGAGTTGATAGCTTATTAAGTGGATACTTATTGTTTTTCAGAGGAGAGAACTTGAGGCTAAGACATTACTCAATAGACTCGGAACAACACAAGACATGGTTGCAGCTACTGCCTTTCTCGCCTCAGACGATGCTGCTTATGTAACAGGAGAAACTCTTGTAGTTGCCGGTGGAATGTATCCAAGACTCTAGCATTTTCATTTTAGTTCCTGCCCCATCGTTTTAATCTTATCGCTTCTCCATAAGACAACATTACTATGATGTTAAGAATCTTTCTTCTGATGGTATTGTTTAAAAGTACACGCCTAAAGTACAAAGGGTCCTATGTAACTGGAGCGTTGTCTCACTTATTCGTCTATAATATTAGTCGTTTTATGAATCATGGTATTACTCTTGTAGTTTATCGTCCTTTGATTTTGGTTATTATTTATGGGTTTTTTAACACTGCTATTATTTTTCATGTTATTATTATGACTACTTCTAGGATGATTTGCTTGGTTATTTAGAGTATTTTGCCAGGACTTTCTCCATTACCGTATTTCTTTCTCTATATTGCTTTCGTCTATATTTTCCTTGAGTTAGGGTCTACTGGAAACAACCTCTCTACCTCCGACACAGTGGTAAGGTTTGCGTACACTTTACCCTCCCCAAACCTCACATTTGTAAGATTACACTAGGTATGTCGTTGTCTCCTTGCAGTTAATGAAGTATTACATTTGTATTGTTGCTGGCTTCTTTCCACAGATATATTGACAAGTGTGTCAGTACTTCAAAAGTCGTGAATTTTTGGAGGATGCAACATGGGTGCGGCAACATTTTTGGAGAGTTTGAGCAACATATAGTTATCAATATGTAGAATGAGACTTGTAGAATGAGGCTTACTTGAACATACTGAATAACTGATGTATTTTCTCAAAGTGACTTGCCTCTAGGGGAAAAAAAGAAAAAGAAAACAAGCAGCAAGGATACTAATCATTCATCAAGACAAGAACAGCAACGAGTATGATATACTGCAACTTCTTGGGCAACAGCATCTCTAGGGAGTGACCAACAGCAATCATCAGGGGGAATCGGCATTTGTCGTCCGATGGATCCTCATCAGTCACCACAGCCAGGCCACCAAAATCACAGTCCCAACTGTTCTGATTATTGAGCTGATAGTACATGTTAAAAGCATAGGAGGCATTCCGCTCCACACTAAGATGGTTACAGGATGAGCCATAGCCCAAAGCCGTGCAATCAGATTGACTGCACGCGTAATCAATGTTTTTTGGTAAGTCTTCTGCATTATCTACATCTGCTATGGCGTTTTCTGGTTTTAGTATACACCACCTTTTGTGCATATAGTTTACACCTTCTACTGCAACCAACCCTTTATTCTTCTGCATCCTCCCAGATAAGTCTAGCTCGTATTTAGGCTTTCCGTCGAATTCAAACATTCCCCAATGCCTCTCAAAATTACCTGGAGCAATGCTTTTAGCATCCTCATCAATCAGGCTGAATAAATAAACCTCTATCTTCTTACCCTTCCGAGCAGGCGTTCCTTGTCCACTCAAACAATGTTTGATTAATCCTTGGTTAAATCTCATAGCGTTTTCGATATTAGCATTTTTATCTCCATCTGTTGGCCAACCTACTTCTCCAACTATGATTCTCATGTCAGGGAAACCAGCTTTCTTCAATGACCATACAAGAGTATCGAAATTGGCATCCAACACGTTCATGTAAACATTATCTCCATCTCTGACAGGCTTGTTTGTGCCATCAAAGAAGGCAAAGTCTAATGGAAAATAGATGTTTCCATAGAGACTGAGGTAAGGATAGATGTTAACGACAAAAGGGGCATCATTCGAATACAGATATTGGACAATCTGGAGGGTTAAATTGCGCACTTCTGGCCTGAAATCTCCTGCTGAGGGTACCTGATTTGACTCAGGGGAGTAGTATATGTCTGCATTGAAAGGGATAGTTGCTTTCACCTTTGCCCCTAATCCAGCTTTGTTGATGGCTTCTTGAACATTTTTTAGAGCTGGTAATATGTCCTGTAGGTAAGTCCCGTTGTACGTTCGGAGAAATGGTTCATTTCCCACTGCCACATACCTACATTCATTTGAGAAATGCTATTTAGAAATGCTGTCTATTCATATAGCAAATGAAATTACTTAAACAGTGAAGAAACCAGCAGATGTTCTAATAACAATACATATGGATTCAATTCTAATTGTCCTTGTTCCCATTCATTTTCCTGATCCTCCTATGTCCTACAATTACGCCTCAGTCTCAAATAAGTTGGAATCGGCTAGATGAATCCCAAGTAATATGTTTTTGCATTTAGGGTGTGTTTGGTAAACAAAACTGGAAAATGTTCTCTAGGATAACAAGTTCAGTTGTCTCTTCCGCATCCTCAAACACCTCGCCCTCACAGCTTCCATCCCCGCTACCCCTTCCCCCATCTCCCAACTCCATAGTGTTTCTCTATATTATATACAAATGCTTTTCGAACAACATTTTCTGCATGCTTACCAAACACAAGAATATAGTTCTTGAGAAACATTTTCTGTCATACAAAACACACTGTCAAGATCAACTCAGCAACAAAAAAATCTACAAGGACTATTAACGACAACAACTATATATATCCGGTGTAATTTCACAGGTGGGGTTGTGTGTACACAGCCTTACACCTACCTTGTTAAAGTAGAAAGGCTATTTCTAATAGATTCTCGACTAAAGGAAAGCACTACTAAGAAATGATTAAAACTGAACCTGATTTTGACTCCATGAGTATAAGCATAAGCAGAAACATTAGCTTCAACCCAAGAATCAGCAAATGAAGGATAAGAACTCAAATCCTTCAACATATTATTAGGAATTGCAAGCATTACTTCAATTTCCGTACCAATCAAAGCATTCAAAATCAATTCATCTGCTTCAAACAGTTTCACTTTATCAAACCCATTCTCAGTCAGCATCTTCACAACACTATTTGGGGGTAGTTGGTGAGTTGCCATTGTACCCCAGTTCACTCCAACACTCCCAAAACACCTCAACAACATACCCATAAATGCAATTCCAAAAATATACAGAATCAAGAAATGATCAATTTTTCGATTACCCATTACAAATTTTTCACTTATCTATAGCCCCTTCAATGAATCTTGGAAAATTGTATGAAAAAAACTGATTTTTTTTAATATGAAAAAAAGCTTAAAAGTTCACACTTCATAGGGGGAGTGAACGGAATCTTGATTCTGTTATTCCGTTTCGCGCGGTTTCTAAGAATTGTCAGAGAACTATATAGTAGTTTGTTAGTGTGTGTTTATTCTAAGCATCGTTTTATAATATATCGTATTATTTTGATAAATAAAATAGTTGGATGTTTGCATGTTTTTCGTCATTAACATTGTACTATTGCATCAAATAGACGTTGCTTTTAAAAAAAAAATATTTAAGTGTATAGGTTACGAAATAGGAATTTTGGATTATCTCAACTTTTCATGTGTATCAGTCTATAATTTTTTTAGAATATGTGTGACTAATTCTGTTTGAGCTTAATTTTTTTTTTGGTGATGATCTAGTAAATGATATTCATTGTTTTCTAGGAACAGATGTTGTTTTGAGATTTATGCATCATGAAATAGGGATTCAAGTTTATATCGCCTTTTCACGTGTATTGTATGACCGACTCTATTTGAACTTAAACTTTGTGATCCATTTGTGATGACCTATTAACAACACTCATTGTTTTCTAAAATGTGATTGATTCTATTTGAGTTTAAATTTTTCAAATTCATCCGTGACAATCTAGTAAATGATACTTTCTATTTTCCGAGGACAAGCCTCAATTTCTGAATTTCAAGATTATCTCGCGTTTTTGTATGTATTAATCATCAAATTCTCTAAAATATGCGCGGCCAACTCTATTTAAGCTCAAATTTTATGAAACCATTCGTGATAATTTAGTAAATGAGCTTTTTACACTAAAATCATTTTCTTCAAATTTCAATTTCATAGAAAAATGGATACATGGACTACTTATGGCTATCCAACACTAAATAAACTTAAATTGGATACATGGACTACTTTAAGGCCAGGGGCTGAGCTAGCATACAGTGAAGGGTTCATCCGAGACGTATTAATAATTCATATATAAAATATATATATAAACATAACATTTTAAGTATATATCATGCAAGTTAAAAACAAACAAGATATGAAATATAACATTATACACAACAAGCTTAGCTGCTCAAAGGAGGAAGACCATTTTTTTCTCCTCTTCCCTTTAGGAACTCTGCTTAAAAAAAACACCATTTAAATACATAGGAACAACCAACTTCATACATCAAGAGAACAGAGTTTTGCCTGCTTCTGTTCTGCTATGCAATCATACATACACTTGATTATTTGCATAGGAACGAAAAAAGGCACACCTTCACTAGACTAGTGTTGCCATCGGTTGTGTACTCCTACAACATAACTCGTGGGAGGGATCAAAATTGGTAGTATGTGTACTATA
Organism: Solanum sejunctum; assembly: GCA_025642045.1. NCBI lineage: Eukaryota > Viridiplantae > Streptophyta > Magnoliopsida > Solanales > Solanaceae > Solanum > Solanum sejunctum. Next base: position 5,536,844 of record JAOTQJ010000007.1, read on the forward strand.
CAGGAATTACATCAGCTTCCTGAAGATCGTCACAGATCAAGATGAGACCTTCTACGTAGGTTGGAAGAAGAAAACGGATCCATTGACAGCCTGTTGAAATAGGCTCAGGGGGTGGAACAATCATTAGCACACTCTCTTGGCGCTGTACAACGCCCAAGACACTTACAGTGCTCCCTTCTTTGACGTAACTGTAAATTTTTTAAGACAAAATCAACAAGAACCTTAGTCTCGTGAAGCTAAGACATGAGTTTCGCTGAAAAAACTCAACTTACCCTTCTTTCAGTTGCATTACACGGTCATCCCTTGAGAGGCTTCGATCAGCAAGCCATCTTAGGAAGTTGGAAGACAACTCACTGTTACCCTTTGTTATATCAACAACTGTTGCTGGTTTTACAAATGGCGCCACCTTTGCTCCATGGCCTGCCTTAACCAGCGCTCTTAATCCAGTCTGGAAGTCTGATATATAGAAATCACCAACATAGTTCTGTTACCAAGAGACATAAATCAGTTTCTCATTAGACAAAACATTTCGAGTCATGACCAGTACATAATCCTGAGATGAGGGGAAGAGGCAAAATATCAATTGTCATCACTTGTTATGACCTCTTAGGAGTTGATAGTACAAACTTTTGTATATTAGAAAGTGTAACAGAACTATTGGTTTTAGCAAAGTCTGACCAGTAGAGTCTAGAAATTTCTGAAAACTGAAGTCGAAGTTGGTAAATGATGTTGGTTACAAGTCTTTTCGACTCTATGAATAGAACTGAAGTTTGTTTGCTCCGGCTTGAAGATAGATAGTCCCTCGCCTTATATGACCTGAATTCCAAAACTTCAGCTTGAAGCTTCATATCCTTCCGTTTCAATTTTCTTGGTCTAAAATAAGTCATAGATGTTTATGTAGCTATAAATAATTTCATTAAGGATAAAATGGACATTTCTAAAGTTAATTCGTTACTAAATTTAAGAATATCAAACAAAGTGAATATCAATCTAACTTCAAAGTGCCCATTTTACCACCCTTAATGAAATGATTTATAGCCACACAAACATTTATCACTTATTTTAGACCACAAGTTCCGAAAATCTTTATTTTTTTCAACTCCATACCAAGTCAAACAACACCGTATAAAATGAAACATAAGGAGTAATAATAATTATTGTACTTGAAATAACATTCAGAGACAGCTGATACCGACTGACGCTGAGTGCTGGGATCAAATCAAGAAATACTCAAATAGTTGATATGCAAACCAACCTCCGAGTGCCTGCATCCCCATGAAAAGCAACGGTGTCCAGGATATGCAGATTTTCCACCACAACCTTTATATTCATGCAATTCCGTAGAAGCATATACACATCTTGGTATCCGCTGAAAAGAAGTTTCAAGAGGGATACTGCCGCAGGTGACAACCTACAATTGGTCATAATTGAAACAAAGAAGCTCCAGAATAAGTATCAACACCTACTTGGATTTCACTTAAATTAGTTCCTTTTAAGTTGCGCGGACTCTTCACTTTCAATGTCGTACCCATGTCGGATTCTCCGAAAATACACTATTTTTAGCAAATCCGACAAGTACCCACTAATACTTTTGAAGAGTCCAGACAACCTAGTTTCCTATTGTCAGTCTTGTTAGATTGGCTCCTACCTTCAGCAAATCTTGAGATTTGCAAGATGAAGTTTTTTAACAATAATTATGAGAATCTTTCTATAAATGATATTATAACAGTGAAGATTATTTCTAGTAATTATCTTTCAGAATATGATACACCAAGTTGGAAAGACATCTGAAGTACCCACGACATTATCTAGAACGATGATTTGTAAACATAACGTATTTAGATCAGAACAACCAGATATGCAGAAAATGAGAAAAATTTACTTCTAAGACCATCGCAGGACGTCTAAAGAGTGCATCTGGCTAGAGACGTAGTAGGGGGGAAGCAAGAAACAAAGAACTGTAAGTTCTCCCTGTTTTAGGTACGACAGGAATCCCAATGGAGGAGTAAAGGAAAATAACAAATATTTTTTCTGGATAACGATACTCAGAGATAATTAGAACCTATACGATACATACAATTAAAGGAAGGCCGGGAAAAACCAGTAATTATTTTCTAGTATCAAATGAAAAGGAAGGGCGGCATAAATAAACTTATAAGAAGATAAGAGGTATTTCTCCGCTGAATAAGTGACGAAAGAATACAAGATATCAGAAAAGTAGTTCTAACCCTCTTATTCATGTTCGTCATATATCTTCAAATATCGTCTGTATAGATATCAGTGCTTTAAAAGTGCATAGGAAGTATATGTATATACACATCAGCAGTCGGTACATATCCACTTATCATATCATTTTTTCCTTCCCTCTTCTCACCTTCTAACTCGCGGATAAGAAAACATAGCGATTTACTCTCATTTCCTACCACATTACGCAATCCCATCTTCACACTTGCTAAAAACAACTCTTACACACTAAAGAATTGAATAAGTTCGAACCAGCACTCAGCAGCCAACGCTTTGCAAGACTAATACACCAGATAAAGCTATGTACTTTTAACCCTTCACTAAGCATAACTTAGATGACTTCATGGAAAATTCTCCTCCAACTCAAAAAAGCTTAACAAAGACCCCACAAGAACAACCAAAGTCATTCCACAACACATGGTTCTCGTCACCTCCAACGACAATATGGTAAACGACAATCTCAAGAAGCCAGATAAAGCTATGTGCTTTAGTCCTTCCTTAAGCATAATTTAGGCGCCTCCCGACAAAATCAATATGAAAAAACTTCTCCAACTCTAATCAAAGCTTAGCAAAGATCCCACAAGGACAATATGGTAAATGACAATCTTAAAACTATCATCCAAAACATCTCTCTCTACTAATCAACCATAACCACCACCTAATGACAAAACCATTACTATATTTAATAAAGTTTTACACACTTCAACATCACCAAACCAAATTTAACAAGCATACAAATCAGAAACAGAAATTAACATATGAATATGTAATTACCCCAGTAACCTTCACAAACTGTCCATTAACAGCACCTCTAAGCTCAGCATCAGGAAATCTTTTTAGAAACCCCACCAAGCCTCTCTCTTTATAGGCATAATTCCACAGTAAGATCAACAAAATTGGAGCTACAACTCCTCCAACAGCAATCAAGATCACCGATTGTTTCACAGTTGCCATAACAAAAGCACCCGCCATTAAAGCCATCAACAGCACCACGAATAACACCCACATTGCCACTCTTGAAACCTTGAACCCCATCTTTATATCACCACTCAAGCTAGTCACAGAGGAGCCGTAGACTATTTTCTTGAACGACACTGCCGGTTCAAGCTGGCCGGACCTCCGACCGGCGCTGGAGCTCAACGGACCAGAGATAATGAGACCCGTTGGCTGGATTGGACCGGAACCGGAGGAAGAGGACTTCCTGGGAACTGGTCCGGAATTGGAGGATTTGTGACCCATTTGACCCGAATTCGGCCCGGATCTGACGGATCCACTGTTATGCTGCGAAGATGATGAAGCTCTTGAAGATGGCTTTTTCAGGATTGGTGGGGTAGGGTGGTGGTCCCCACTTGAGATATCGATACCATACATTTTCCCAAGCTCGCCGGACTTCTTGACGTCGCCGCCGGTGTACGGAACGGAACGAGATGCAAGTGTGGGTCGTTCCTTGTGCTGTTCGGGTGGGCCCGAGACGACTAACCCGTTGCTCAGCTGGTGCGACCCGGTTCGAAAACCCATTTTTTTCTCTCCCTCGGTAGAGAATTGAGAATCCAAAAGTGAGAGTTGCAGAAAGTGAGTGTAAGCTTTTGAGAGTGAAGAAAAATGAAATGATGAATGAAGAGTGGGGCGGGGGGTTGTGAAAAGACAAAAAAGGACATCATAATCACAATTTACATTTATTTTTTTAAAGTGTTTTAAAATATTTATCTCCCAAAGACGCTCAATTGATAAAAATTACTCTTGAGAAATAACACGTTGATCACATAATCAAAGAGTTTGACATCACAAAGTCGCCTCTTTGCGAGTAAGGTTTGGATCGTTCACGTGTTATTTTAGTATGTGAATTGAGTTTCAAATAATATGAAACGATTCAGATCGTTATTTAATAATTAATATAAATAGTAGAGCATTAAAAGAACTAAATAAAAGCTTTTTTGATGTATTAGTTATCACGTTCATAGTGAACATTGGATAGTTAAGAATGAAGTGATAAATAAGGTGAAATGAATCTCCTTAAACTGCACGTGTCAAATTTAAGATTTTTTGCACAAGAAAAATTAAAATTATTTAAACTTCTTTTCAAGTATTCAATTTTATTTAAATATTTTTTCAAATATTTAAGCTAATATGATCAAAATAAACATTAAATATCAATCGATTAAAATAAAAAAAAGAAGGATACTTAGGAAAGTTAAAAAGTTTGATCAACTTTACTTTATCTCAATGAATGGAATTTATTTTGATACAATTAATCAAAGTAGTACATATGATTAGAAATGATTAAACAATAATTAAACTAAAGATGCATGCTTTACATTGTACTTATAATTACTAACTTAATTAATTGCTAAGCAACTAAATAAGGGATTAAAATACAAAAATGGACATCTGATTATTAATATTGACATGTGTGTCCCTGTCTAAAAATTGCAGAACATGTGCTGTCTTTTTCCAATCTAGGAGGTTGCTAAACACACACAGTTTTCATTTATTTATTTTACATTATATTATTTTATTTCCTTTATAAAATATTTTTTAGGTTGGAAGCTTGTCAGTATAGACCATAAATTTTTTGTTTTTTTGTTTGGTATTAATTGATTTAACTGTTTATGCAATAATTTATTTATTATATATTTTTCATGTCCTTAGAATTGTTTCTCTATTTATTTTTTTGTGTCGGTAGCAATTAGCAATTGCCACGTGCAGGTCCTAATTTACTATTAAATAAATAGACTGTTTGAAAAAAAAATTAAAAAGGAACAATTTGTACACTAATAATAGTACTTGAAAAAAATATTAATTTTGTCTTAATAGGTTATTAAATATAATGTTGTCATTTAAAATTATTAGATTTAAATAAAAGTAGTTGGATTAATGATATCTTAGTTTGAAATTAAAGTTTCTCAACTTGTCAAACTTTGAATTGATTAATTAAGTAATGTAGAAATTCCTTTGTTATGATATAAAGTTGTGATCAACAAAATAACACAATTTATTGATATTTTTCTTAAAGTATTTTGACACATAAAATTCATAAACTATAACGCTATACAATTAAAATGTTGAAGTAATTTGTAATTGCAAGTGAATACGAAATAATTTGCTAAAGTTAAAGAACGAACTCGAGTCTTTTGATTCCAATTTAAGTTATTTCAATCACTTTTAAATCTTACGTTCAACAAGTAAAGTATTTTCTTTTGCTTTCTTAAGTTAACTAATTGTTCTCATGTGTAATAAGCTTTGGCAATTGATTATTCCTAATTTAATATTTTATGCAAACTATAATATAAGATTAGATTCGAATTTATAATTTTAAAATATAACAAATTCAATAGCTGAAAATCTTAAAATCGATCTTGTTAAACTCAAATACAAAATCCGCTATTAACTTACCATGTCATTTAGTTAGGTAAATATGACCAAAATTATTAAATTTGAACCTAAGATCAACGATCAAAATATCGTCTTTATAAGTAAATTTGTATATTGGAATTTTATTTTTTTAAAAACTAAGCCCTCATTATCACTAAATTAATTCTAGGAAAACAACGTTGAACTAATAATTAATGATGTCAAGGACATGACCAACTTATGGGGAAACCATAATTAAAACTAGGCATGAGATATTAATTAATTGTACCTTGTGTTTGGTTTTTCAAAACAAAAGAATAATTGATATTAATGATTAGCAATACTAAATTATTAGTATTTATTTTTAAATTTTTATTGTGCTTTTATTTTTTAAAAAAAATTGAGTGAATGGAAATTCATATTGATCCAATAACATAAAAGCTAAGTGGGTAATGAAAATATCGAATGTACCGTTATCGTAAACTATAATATTCTTTTTCTTAGTTGTGTTTATTGTGGTGGAAAAAATACAATCAAAGAATAATAGCATAATTCTCGTGATTGATATAATCAGATATAAATTTTGTCACAAGTGCCTAAGGTTTAGCCATATATATCTGATGTTTTATGCATAAATATTGTAAGTTTAATATTTAAACTTTACATATATATGTTTGACATTTAATTAGGTTAAACTTCAGTCGCCTTTGCATGAAGTTTGTAACTTCAGAGACGATCTCTTTTCAACTTCAATCGTGTTTTTTTGAAATTGATTCTAAAGAACAAAACTTTTCAACTTCAATCGTGTAGATATGAAGTTTTTCAAACTGCAAAAGTTTATGAACTTCGGCTATGCCTTAAATAAGGATCTCAAAATCGACTATTTGTGCACTTTGCCGTACTTTAGTTAACCGAATCGGTCTGTTGGAATTTAATTGGGTCTCCTTGTAGCCCAGATTGCATTAAGAGCTTTTAGTATATGGGCCTATATTCACCTCCAAGCCCAATTAAATTCTTCATGGACTATCCACACATGAAAAGGACCTTACATAACCACTTTAAGTGAAAGACATGGGCTAGATAGTCTTTTTTTAAAAAAATTAAAATATGATTTTCTTATTAACAAAAAACATGTACAAAATGAAATTAGATCCAACCCCAATTCAGAAAAATAACAGAAAATATAACTATTGGGCTATTTAAGATCTGTAACTTCTTATTTGAAGAGAAAGAAAGAAGAAGATGAATAGTAGTTCGATTTTAGAGAGAAGGCAGAGAAATAATTGTTAGAGAGAGAGAGAGAGACTTTTTTCGTGGTAACACGCAATTAATTAATTGGGTAACCTCCAGGACAACAGGGTATATATATTAATGATATTTGAATATTTATAATTACACAGAATACAAGTATACACGGAGAATAAACAGTAGCACCTAAAATTTGGGGTGGGGCTTGGCCCCGAACCCCAACCTTCGGGTGAGGGGTTCCCGCCCCCCACACACCTCGGCAACCTCACCGTGAAGGTTGAACTGCGACAGCTACTAAATATATTATCAGACTCCACTACCTAACAATTACTGGGCCAAAATCCAGACCCAGTTCAAATATGGGCTAGATAGTCCAATTTGCAATAGAAAGCAACTCTATTGAAGAAGACATAATTCAAGATATTTCACATTAAAAAATTGCAATGTTGTACCTTTTACTAATCTATTTATCATATCTATTAATGTAATTAACTTGGTGATGGCTTATGTTATTGAAAGTCAAATATTGAACAAAATATCCAATGGGTTGACACTATTGAACATCATAATGGATGGCCTATTGTAGTCTTTTAATATAGAAACTATATGGTAATTGAATGTATATAATCACAACTTCTTCTGTTTATGGAATAATAGTATCATAATATTCATTACTAAACTTGTTGAAGAGATGAAATATAATCGATATCTTTTTAATTCAAGGGATTGGATGTTCTCCTATTAAAGTGATATGTAACTTGAGTTTAAAACATCGTGAGACAGTTCGGTGTGAAAATTTAAAAGAGAATGAATACGTGATGGTAATATTTTTTTTAAATACCATTAAAGATTTAAAAGAAAATGGATGTGCGGTGGTAATTTTTTTTTTAAAAATATCATTAAGGATTATGATAGGGTGAATTTGATTCATCACCGTTTAAACAAAAGTTTTAAGTTCGGACCTTAAATAAAAGATTCTAGAATGAAGCGTTTCTCCCTGGTTAGGCCTTAGGCAAAGTGAAGCTTTAATACCAATATCAAATACCAAATACAAAAATAAAGAAAATAAGAGATGACAAAATAAAATGAAACATTTAATGTTTATAATGCTAAAAGGGATTCCAATATCTATTTATATTTACATTAAAAAAAAATTACCCATATATGCTTAGGAGACAAAATAAAATTGAAGGTTTACTAGCTAAAAGGAAACAGTCACTCTATGTTTTTGAATATAGAAGTCAGACTGTGTACATTTAACCCCTATTACCTCACAATGAACGGAAGTCTTTGAAGTATTAAGATAATGTTATTATCCTAAGAAAAAAGCAAAAACGTAGCAATTCAAAAACTCTTAATCTATATTAATAGTGAAAATGCTTAACCAACAAAGCAAACCTCACTTGTCTATCCCAAAATAGAAGTTGTAATGATGCTTTTATAAGTTTCTAAAATTTTGTGGCCCTTGACAATGTGGCTCTTTCCCTTTTTCTTTCTCTCTGTCAAAGTCTTAAAAAGCTTTAGTTTGATATTTGAACCAAGAATTCACGAGACTTCCCTGAAATCACTGCTTTGACATTCATCTTTCTCTGCCAAAACTCCTCACTTTTCCCAACATGACTATTCCAAAAGAGTCTTGCCACTCTCACAGACTACTTCAAAAAAGACTCCATTTTTATGGCTATACTTCAGTTTTTGTCACCTTGAAACCCCTTTTTATCTTCCCATTCCTTTCCCATAGCTGTTTATTGTAACTTCTAGTTAAAAAAGATCCCATTTTTATGACTATTGATCACTGTTTTTGTCACCTTGAAACACCCTTTGCCTTAGTTTTAGTAAAAAAAGACTCCATATTTATGACTATTGATCTCAGCTTTTGTCACCTTGAAGCCCCATTTAGTAAGAAAGACTCCATTTTTATGGCTATTCATGTTTCAGCTTTTGTCACCATGAAACCCCTTTTGCCTTAGTTTGTAAGTTTTAGTAAAAAAGACTCCATTTTTATGACTATTGATCTCAGTTTTTGTCATCTTGAAACCCCATTTAGAGGAAAGACTCCATTTGTATGGCTATTCATGTTTCAGTTTCTGTCATAATGAAACCCCCGTTGCCTTTACTTCACCATTCATTCCTTTACCATAGCTGTTTCTTGTTATATTTTTTGGAAAGTTCACTTTCTTGGTGTATGGCTTAATGTTTGTCTTTGTCTTTGGTTCTTGTTTGATAGATTCATGAAGTTAAGCTTACCCTGTAGAACTCATGTTTCTGAATCAGTTCATGCATTTCTTGAAATCAAATCACACATTCAGAAGAAAAATCACCTTCTGAAAGTGTGTTTTGAGTTTTGATACTTCAAGGGGTTGTGTTTTTTCACCAAAAAATAAACTTTTTTTCCATGGCTACTTGTTTTAATCCTTTTAGGCTGAGAAGGTCTAAGAGTAAACCATTTGAAATGCCTTCTTCATCTTATATAGAGACAGAGACAATGGATAAGAAAAGATTTGATAGTTTAGAGTCATGGTCAATGATATTAGAATCTGATAATGTTGAAAGTTGGGAAGTTTGTAAAGAGGATCAAGAAGAATGGACAGCTGATTTGTCTCAGTTGTTTATAGGTAATAAGTTTGCTTCTGGTGCACATAGCAGGATTTATAGAGGAATTTATAAGCAAAGAGCAGTTGCTGTGAAAATGGTGAGGATTTCAACTCATAAGGAGGAAATTAGAGCTAAGCTTGAACAACAATTCAAGTCTGAAGTTCGTCTGCTTTCGCGTTTATATCATCCTAATATAGTGCAGGTTGCAGTTCCTTTTACATTACAGAATGATGCCTTGTATGATCTTTTTATGTTATTTATCATTCTTACTTGTAATGATAGTTAGTTGGTCTTTTTGTTGTATATCATGTTTATTTGGATGTGTCTTTATTGCACAAGGGTGGCGTCCTGACCATCTTGTGCATGCACGACTATCTTATAGTGAAAGGGTTATGACTGAATCCCTTTCGCTAGGAAGTCATACATCCTCCGTTTCAATTTATGCGACAGTTTTTGCTTTCTCAAGATTCAAACTATGTTAACTTTGACCCGACATTTTTTCTATGACAAGGGGAATCCACAGTCACTACCCTTGCAATAGCTCACAAACCACATAGGAGAGGTAACCAGCACTAGGCAAGCCCTATGCGACAAGCTCAACCCAGAAAATAAACCCTTTGCTTTCGCTGGCAAGGAGTTTCGAACTTGAAACTTCCAACATGAAAGTCCCAAAGGCAGACCACTGGGCCACCCTGAAAGGTTGACCTGACATATTTTAAAATGTATCTATTCATCATGTCTAAAAAATTACAGATACAGATCAAGAAATTGAATTTCAATTATTTATAGAAACATATCAGTTGGTCCGAACTCTTGATAAGGAGTGATATTGTATATTGCAACTTGTAGTGCTTTCCATTTAGTTTCTGAATATATTCCGTTGATCTAATCAAAGTTTTGAAGATTAGTCAAATTGATTCTCAATAAGTGAATAGCGTCACATAAGTTGGGATGGGGAAGTAAAGTGCAGATAGAGAAAAGATATTTTTTGGTATATATACAAAGTTTTGAATCCTCTTTACTAACTTTTGGTTGGAAGATTGAAACTTCTGAATCCCCATGTTGAAATTCTTGGATCCGCCACCATCTATGGATTCTTGTTTTCTCTTGGTAGCATAGATGCTTATGTAATTCTTCTCACCAAGACTTAGGCAGATGGAAAAAAGGTGTTTTATCTCATGTTTACTTTCCACCATGCAGCGGCCATCGCCTACCCTAATGCTCTTGCTCCGGACCTTACTGCTGGCTTTGAGCTTTCTTGCTTGCTATGCGCCAGCTAGCGGAATGCTTTACCAAATGCGCCAACCAACCTCTGGTGTCGGGCCTATGTGTGCCAACTCCAACTAGGAAACTACTACCGCTTGGGCCTAAGCTCCTGAACCGGCAGGAAGAAGAAGCGCATCGGAACCCTCCTTCTTGTATTTTTTGTAGTTGTATGTTTGGAAAGACAGAAATATAATAGGTCTTAGACCTTGTTCTGCTCCGGTGAAGTTCCCCGCGTTCTGCCTCTAGGAAGATTTTTTCAAATGCATTTTCCCTCTTTTATGTTCAGTTGTCAAAATTAATATGCTGTCCATGGAGGGTGAGTTGGGGCCTAGATTCAGGCAGAACGGAGTAGTCGATGGCCAACATGTGAATATTCCTGTACTATCCCTCATTGGTCCCGAGGGATGGAGGAAGCTAGGTCCAAATTTTTGTTTCTGTGAATGAGACTAATCAATTTGGATTCCATAAATTTGTGCAGCTTCCGTTGATGCATAATCTACTGTGAAATGATAAACTTTTCTTACAATATATCTTCTTTATCTGCAGTTCATTGCTGCTTGTAAAAAGCCTCCTGTATACTGTATGATTATGGAGTACATGTCACAAGGAACTTTGAGGATGTATCTCAACAAGAAAGAGCCTTATTCACTTTCCGTAGAAACTATTCTGAGGTTAGCTCTCGATATATCACGAGGGATGATGTATCTTCATTCACAAGGGGTGATCCATAGAGACCTCAAATCAAGTAATTTACTTCTGAATGATGAAATGCGTGTCAAGGTTGCAGATTTTGGGACATCATGTCTTGAAACAGAGTGTCGGGAAGCCAAAGGAAATATGGGAACTTATCGTTGGATGGCACCAGAGATGATTAAGGAAAAACCTTATACTCGAAAAGTTGACGTCTACAGTTTTGGAATAGTGCTCTGGGAGCTCACAACAGCTCTCTTACCATTTCAAGGAATGACACTCGTGCAAGCCGCTTTTGCTGTTGCTGAGAAGGTTAGGTTCTAAGCCAATTCTCTAATTACTGATTTCTAGTTGACTTTGGTTTTAGACTTACTGCACATATTTTTGTTTTCCCTTGAGTAACTTATTAGTGGCTACTGATATATTTGAAAAGTTTGAAACCTTGTTGCTCGGACGCATCAAAAAATGTCACTTGTTGTATGTTGGGTCCTCCAAAAATAGTGCATTCTTTTGGAGAATCCGAGCAACATAGGTTAGGAATGCTCCTTTTCTGAGTATTTCTCCTTGTTCTTGATGTATATGATGTTGGAATACATATGTTTGAACACAACATCATTACAAATGCATCGTTTAATTATCAAATGTTCTATGCTCCATGACACAAGAGGTAACTTGTTCAGAATTGAACTCGAGAACCTGGATTCCTAGCAATAGTTTCCTTTCACTATTTAATTTGATGGTTTGTGTCCTTAGATGAACCCTGGAGAAACTATTGTCTATATATTAAGTGAATTTCTTAACACATATACAGGATTTTGGCTGAAACTAACAAGTTCTGCCAATCCTCTAACTAACGCTCTACATCCGCCCCTGACTACTACAACACTACTCTTGGTGTTCAAGATTTAATATGTATGTTTATAAAGTGATGTTTGACCTATATATGCAGTCTATAACGAAGGGTGTTCAGTTGACCACTGTTCGGTCTATAACTCTATATAGCTCCGCCACTGGACGTTTACACATTTATAGAGCTAACTTTTCTGGTGCCTGAAAGAGCTAATAGATCTACTGAACCTTTTTTCTCATTTTTATTCGTACATTTATCCGTTTCATATCGTTTTTTCACTATTTTGCAGAACGAACGACCACCTTTACCAGCCAGTTGTCAACCAGCACTTGCACACCTCATAAAACGTTGTTGGGCAGCGAACCCCTCGAAGAGGCCAGACTTCACAGATATCGTTTCTGCTCTAGAGAAATACGACGAATGCATCAAGGAAGGCCTTCCGCTGACTCTCCATTCAGGATTAGTCAGTCGGAACGTGATTCTTGAAAGATTGAAAGGTTGTGTATCCATGAGTTCATCTGTAATTATACATGTCTGACTCTTTCTCACCAAACAAATAATTGTAAGTTGTATTTGATCATCAAAACCTTTTGGTTCTCCAATAGCTTTAGTAAATTACAACTTGTATATATGTTAATGTGTAGTTATCAAATATGTTGTAGGATGTTTAACACTATTGTGAATGGTCTGCTGGTGCCATTTAATTATCTTCTTGTTGAGTTGTTGAATAACAAGGCGAATTCAGATTTTAAAGGTTACGTATTCCTATAACGACCTTATACAACATCTTTAGTATAATTTCGAATTTGAGGAGGATGGAATGTATTCAGATCATACTCCTAACGTTGTTCTTGGTAGACCCTCTGTACAATGTATTGAGTTCATATAAACTTGTACTTGACTTTCTAGATCTGCCCCAGATTGAATACTCTTCCGAGAGAAATACTAATAGGAGAATATTCACTTTTACTTATCATTATTTCGCTTTTCAAGATCAATTTGACTAAATTAAAGTAACTAAATTTAATATTTTGAATATAAATTTTAGATGGTTGAAAACTATACGAAAAATGCTATAAGTTGCAATCTTCCTCATATTAATATGATGAAAAAATATACCTTAAAAATATTGATCAAAGTTAATATAATTTTACGTACTACAAAAATATCATAAAATTATTTTGTTGTGTATTTGAGATTAGCTTATTTTATTTTAGGTGTGCCAACTACATCTTGAATAGTGTTACGACAACTATGCGTCAATCCGAAGCAAGTAGAGGTTGGTTATATGAACTTTCATTAATTATATAATTTCATATAAATGCAATCCCAGATCTATATTATACAAAATGTAAAATATAGAAAATTTTGATTTACTTTCAACAAGTCGGAATCAATTATATAAACTCATCCCATTTTAAAATTCAACTTAGACCAGCATCATAAAAAATGAAAGTAAAAGCATTAGAAGTTATTAATGGTAGTAAATTATTTTAAATTAAACCAAGCTCCAATAAATACTTAATGGTCAAGTCACTTCAACTTATTTGTTTCAATTATTATTTAAATTTTATGATATTGTATCATTGAAATGTTCGTTCTTACTTATGGATTTTGAGACGAGGTTTTCAGGAAACAACATTTCTATTTCTATGGTAATAGTAAGGTCTGCGTACATTCTACCCTCTTCAAACTTCACTTGTGAAATTATTTAGTATGTTGTTGTGTATCGTTGAAATACATCGTGATACAATTTTGTAGGTGTAAGTGCTTTTTTAAAGAGTTTAGTGGACTCTTTCAGTTGCTATAAAAGTTGTTGAGTGGTTAGATAGACTCTTTTCAGACTATTTAAATACCCAAAAAATGATCTTTTATTGTATAATTGAAGCTTGGCTTATTTTAAATCAAAATAATAGTAATATTAATTAATTAAATTGAGTTTTACTAAGTAATGTTTCATATTCATTTTAGTCATATATATTTCATAAGTGAGTATGGTATAATTTTATTCCTATCTTGTATAGTCAAAAAATTATTTCTAATAGATTCTTATCTAAAATAAAATATATTGAAACCAAGTATGTAAAAGAAATATACTAGTGAATAAGTTATAACCAAAAAAGAAAAGACTAAGTCATGTTGAAAGGATAGTAATAATAATGAAATAATACGATAATTGATGAAAAAAATAATAGTAAAAAGGAAGAATAAGATGATGGAAAAACAATAGCGTTGCTAACTAAAAAAGCTAGACAATGTTTAACTATTTATGTTATATTTTTTTAATTATTTAGGTTCACGTCTTCGATAAGTTCTCAATACAAATACATATTTTTAATATTATTGTTGACTAATTTTAATAGTAGAATTTGTTGAACAATAAATTGACTCTAATTTAATTTCTAGTAAATTCTCACACTTGGACTAGTCTTTTAGTTTTTTATTTTGGACTTGGTCATGACTTTTTTTTTTTATTGACTAATATCTATAGACTCCCATTAATGACTTTTACTGTCATATTTTATTCTATTTTTGTGATCATAAAACACATCGAATATTTTCTTCATATTATTTGTCAATTAGTACAAGCTTGTTATTGTATTAGAATCAATAAAATAAAGTCTAGCCTTCTTTATTTATACTTATTCATAAGATGCGGCCAGATAGTTTGTTTGGTCGTGTAAAATTTGTTAAAAAACAAAACTCGTTGAAGGTTTTGTTTTTTTAGATTTTTTCTATCCTTAATTATACTTTAGTAGTCTAAATAATGATGATATTATCATAGATAAATTCTGATTTAAAATTTTAAGATAAATTCTGTTTTAAATTTTATAAATTTAATTTTTTAGATTAATAATAAACTTATTATATGTTTAACATTATAAAACTATATTCTAGATTTCTTTTGGAATTCCAAAATAATAATAACATTAAAAATTAGTCAATTTCGTCAGGCAGATTTTGTGTAAAAGCTAACAATCATAATCACCATGAATTCAAAGGTGGCAAACAATATGTTTTCTCTTTCTTTTTATTTTTTCATTTAGTGTTCGATACTTATATTTAAAGTTCAAATAATTTAAATTTACATTGTATAAGATTCATTAGAAAAAACACTCTTCATCTTCATTTCAAAAACTTCAAAATTCAACTTGAGATTTCTGATTAAAGAAGAATAACTCATTCCAACGAAAATCCCAAAATGTTAGTTGACCAACGAGAGGTTTGTCTCTATTTGATGAACTTGCTTTTACCAAGTCAATATCTTTTTAAGGAAAGAAGATTTTTATTTTCTAATTA
The DNA here is from genome assembly GCA_025642045.1 of Solanum sejunctum. Taxonomy (NCBI): domain Eukaryota; kingdom Viridiplantae; phylum Streptophyta; class Magnoliopsida; order Solanales; family Solanaceae; genus Solanum; species Solanum sejunctum. Next base: position 5,552,388 of record JAOTQJ010000007.1, read on the forward strand.
ACGTTCAGTATTTACTTTTAAGCTCCATTAATTAATTCAAATTTGAATCAAAAAGTTCTACTTAGAAAGAAAAATAAAATGTTCTTCATAAAAACTATTTCAGAATTTAAACTTGAATCTTCTAATTAAAAATAAAATTCATATATTGTCTTTATTGAGACACATAGACACGAAGAGAAACATGAAACACAATTAATCTTCAAATAAGCCAATAAAAACTTCGTGATGAATTATACATGCAAAATTTCATATTTATAATTGAAAAAATTAAAAAGAAACTACATAAAATCAAGTAGGGAATAAGTACGAGTATATGATTTTTAGCTTTTTAAAATGATCAATTTAGAAATTATGCTTTTACTATTTAAACATTTGTTAAACAATATTAATTCATTGTTTGACTTAGCTTCAAATATTTAGAGAGTTTTAAACTCTTAATATAGTGATTTGGTATTGAAAAAATTCACTTTAAAAAATAAACCGCTTCCTATTAAAGATATTTCATCCTCAGAATCTTTTAATTAAAAATTTTAAAAAAATATTTTGCAAGATTTCTCCTTTTTCCCTCTACCCCACTTAATTCAAATATTTGATTTAAAATATAATGTGTTGTGTTTTTATCACTAAATCAACAATATTTTACGCCCCCCCACAAAACAAAAAAAAAAAGGAGACACCCAACAAAAAGAAAGCTTACTTGAAATTTTTTAATAATTATATAAAAAGGAAAGAATAAATTCTCCTAGTCTAACACTCAAAAAAGAAGAATATTTAAAAGGCAATTTTGGAATTAAGTCTCTTAGTGCCTTTATAATTTAGCTTTAATTCATGTTAACTTGCCCACCTTATTAATGCTTTGTTGACATCATTTTTTCACAAAACATAAATAAAAATGTAAATTAATTGAAGATATTTTTAAGAGACACTAGAAGGAAAAAAATATAATATGAAGAATAATAGCAATCTTTTGTATATTTATTGCAATAACAATTGATTTGAGTTTGTGTCGCATATAAATAACTTTGTTAAAATAGAAAGTGTTTGATACATAAATATTTAATTATGGGACCATTGTTTGCATCATATTTATAGTTTATAAAATTCAACAAGTCTATTAGTTTAACTTCAACAATAACAATAGCATACTCTCAGTGCCTAAAAGGCTCCCGCTCATTGCGGGATGAGGAGGATCGGATGTACGCAGTCTAACCCTTATGTTTAAAAACATAAAGCGGTTGTTTCCAGATGACCCATGAGGAGCGTCGAAAGTTGCATTGACTAACTGGTACTTCACAAATGAAAAAAACACAGATAGTTTAAAGAGTCATTTTGCTTTATTCCATCATACTCCAAGGCAAAAAAATAGTCAATCTTTAGCTCCATCCGAAATTGATGAAAAATTAGTTTAACTTCATATACAAAAATATATATGGTTGAAGTTCAATTATTTTTATCGATAGTTTACGATTCATTGATATTAGGTTATCTTTTTTTTGATAAAAACAACAACAACAACAACATACTCCATAAAATCTCACAATAGAGTCTGAGGAAGATAGAATGTACACAAACCTTACTACTATCTCATAAAAGTAGAGAGATTGTTTCCTGGGACCCTCGTATCAAAACTAAATATCTTTTCCTTGATAGAAAGGGAAAAATTATTCTACAAATAAGTCAACTTGCAAATAGGTTTCAACTAATAAGATTCTCAATGTTAATTTATTGAAGATTAACAACAAATACTGAGATTACTTCAAGGATTAGATTGAGACAACTAGCATTTTCTTTTTCCAAGTGTCCTTAAAAATATATGAGAACTATGATAATGCCAAATTGAATATAGATATATGATCATCATATAGTATTTTGTATCTCTTAATTTATATAGTATAGTTCAGATTTCGAAAATGAAATAGTTTATTTTTGATAGTAAATTCAGATATGAAATCTTTAAAAAAATTTAAATAGAATTTATATATTTAAAAATTAGTATAAAAGTACTATTCTTTCCGTCTATTTTTACTAATCCAATATATTAAAAAAATAGTTGTCTAATTTTACTTGTTCAATTTGAAAAATCAAGAAATAATTTATCATTTTGTATCTATTTAATCCTTACTATTAAATACTCTTTATTTTCTAATAGTTAGATGAATTATAATTAACAGAGATGATATTTTAAACCTATGCTTCTATTTATTATTTTGTAAGGAATGTGTAAATTAAATACGAATAAGTATAAATAGATGAATGGAGTAAAATAATAATTAATAATTTAAGATATTTAATCGATACATGAAACAAATAAAAAACTATTTGAGTCAGAAAATTCAAAAGTGATATATAATTTGAGGGGAGGCAATATTAAATAGTTGATTTTTTAGATTGGCATAATAGATGATTACTATATCACATCAAGGTATTGAAATTTTTAAATATTTGGATTTATAATTTTTTTTAAAGTTTTTTAAATTTAAATTTATTGCACCAAACTTACGATAGACTATCAAATATTCAACAAAGTTGGTAGTGTTAGTATTACCAAACCCACAATTAACATTTGATACCTTTAATATTATTATATTATACTCTTCTTCTTCCTTTTTTTTAAAAATATAATTATGATCTTCCAATCAAATTGTGACACCTAGATAATTTTAAAAATAACTATTATCTCCTCCCTATCATAATACTAAAACTAGAAAAAGAAAAACATTATATACTCATTTTTAGCTTCCATTAAAATGTGAATCTCATGTATGCTTTTTTAATCTTAATACAACAATAATACATTCGATGAAACCCCATATTTAAAATTTAAAGAGGATATAATATATGTAGATTTTATCACTATCTCATAAAAATAGAGAGATTATTTCTAAAAGACTCTCATCTCAAAAAAATATTATCTCCAAAAGCAAAAAATACCAGATATGAAATGACTAAAATGGATAATAAATAAAAATTTATATAAAAGAATAAAGATAACAAAATAAATGACGGACAATAACAACATAGTATATAACAACACAACTATCTCTACTAACCTACTATATCACCTGGCCTGATATCATCTTACCCCTATTAGTTTTCTAACCTTCTTCCCTAAGGCGATTTCCACTCCTTTCTATCGAAGATCATATCTTCAGTGATACAAAGTTGCGCCATATCTTGTCTAATTATCTACTCACAGTAATTTTTCAATCTACTTGTATCCCTCATGTAACCCCTAAATCCATCCTCTGACATCTCCTGACAGGAGCATCAACACTTCTTCTTTGCACATGTCTAAATTATCGTACTCTCGCTTCTCTTATTTTGTTTGCCACAGAAGCCAAAATGATTTTATTCTTAATCTTATCTTCCCTAGTATGTCCACATATTTATCTTAATATTTTTATCTCTGCGACAATATCATCTATATCAACATAGATTAATAATCTTTTTAAAAAAATAAAATTTTTATCCCATTAATAACAATGGTGCATTTAAATGTACTAGTACTTATTTAATTTAATTATTTTAATTTTAAAAAATAATAATTTCTAAAAAATAATCTTTTTATTTCTATAATAATGATAAAATTTATATATATTTTATTTTTCTCAAAGTTTATTTACGAAATT
>JAOTQJ010000007.1:5563364-5578604 GCA_025642045.1 Solanum sejunctum
GGGGCGGGGTGGGCGGGTTTAAAGCTATGCGGGGCGAGGTGAATGCGGGGCAGGGTGAAGTAGGTAATTTTTCAAACTAATGCGGGGCGGGGCGGGTTGCGGGTTTAGAAAGCCAAATAGGAATTCGAAGAAATAAAATTTTTCTAATTAGTAAATATTAAAGATATAAACTTTTTATATTAAACATTAACTTTAATTTAATTTTTTTCCGGTAAATTGTTAGATGTTAAAATGTTAATTAGAAACTTTTAATTGACGATTAAAAAATAGTTGTTAAAATGTCAACTAAACAATAGTTAATTAGTTATTGAGACGTTAAGTAGCAAAAAAAATTAAATTCAATTAAAAAATAAAAGAACTTTAAAATTTAAGCGGGGCGGGTTGAAAATGAAAAAAATCATCATGCAGGGCGGGGCGGAGCGGTTTAAAAAATTTGCGGGTTGAGCTCAAGCCGCCCCGCACCCGCCCCATTGCCATCCCTACTGCGCAATATCACACGGAGAAGCTGAGAAAAGAAAGGATGAAAAGAGATATGAGGAATGAGTGACCAGTATTATCAAAAGCAAAAAGCACAAAAAAGCTCTAAGATTTGGGCCTCGCTTTAGGCCTGAAGTGTGCCTTTGACAACTGGGAATGGAAGGGGTGAAAGAGAAGAACTTACATCTGACACTGGTATTTCATGAATGTCAAACCATGATGGCATGACAGCACCATCTGCAGTAAATAAGACAAAAAAGAGTTCAGATTTTAGATATTATCACCACCATTAGTGTGAAAAAGTGGGCAATGCTTCCAATAGCAGAGCCACATGCAATGAAGGGGAATTGGGTCTCCTTCACTGGGAAATGAAAAAGAGTTTCTGGTGAAAAAGAAAGCAAGATTGGCATTATAGTACTTCAGTAGCCAAGATGGAGTTAAAAATCTTGTCCCTTCCACCGTTCTTAGATACATCATAACCTTTATGGAGAACATTCTTTTCAAAAACATTATTGACATTGTAGTCATTGCACCTAAATCACAGCCAAGTCCTTAAGAAGCTGTGACACATCGTCTACCAGTGGAAGGTTTCTGCGTTAAGTCAATCTATGCAGAGTGAATCGGTTCCTTTAACATCTTCATATGTGATTGTGCACTAATCACACTGAATATCCTAAGTTTTATTGACCATATCTGCAATACGACCAAAATAAAAATAAGGATATCCTTCACAGAAAGAATTGCTTAGCTTTATCAATCTTGGTTGTGGAAAAACTTTCATTATACAAATGCTATTTTCAACAGTGTTTTGGAAGTTTTGAGCATTCATCTTAGTCATTTTTTGAGCGCTAAATCTCCTCATCTTTGCGTGTTAAAGATGGTTACCAACGAGAGAAATTACACTCGAAAGGTTAAATCCCTATTCACAGGTATAACTTTCCCCCTTAAACCATAAACATCCTCCCCCTTTCTGCCGAATTGAATGAAAAAGCAAGGAAAATGAAAACAACTCATCTAGGTTTCCCAGAAACTCATTGAGTTGATTTCCCAGAATCAACATATTATGTGAGGAAAAACAAAACTACATTATAATTTATATGCTAAGTTTCACTTTACTTGAATATATTTGTCCTTTTAAAATATTATATGGGGATCCTCACTACGAAACAATACTGAAACCTATGTTGCTCGGACCCTCCAAACATGTTGTTGCCCCTGTGTCGGATTCTAGAAAAGTGCCCCCACAGACAGTTTTGTAGAGTCCGAGCAACAAGACTGAAACAGAAGCCACACATAATTTGGAAAGTCTCTAGTCTACCCAACTTCTCTCATCTCCTCGTACTGCAAACTCTCTTATAAGGACCCGCCACATATAACAACACCATTCACAACTCGAAAATGAGCAACATTTCTGATTCAATCTACCATAGCATGTGGACCTTGTCTAAATTGTAAGCAACCCCATCCACTAAACACTGAAACCAACTACAATTTTAAAAAAATACGCCTCAATCCCTACAAACCCCATCAAGGGGTAGGCCAAAATGAAATCTTTATGCAATTTCATTATACTATTTGACCCTAAGACAACAATTTCACCTGAACCAATAAAAACAATTACAATACACAACCTGCAACACTAAACAAAATTCAATACTCTTGTGTGATAGATGTTACTATTGCACAATCTGCAACATTAAACCAAACCTAAGACTCTTGCTCAATAAAAACAATAACTACACATTAATCCTTAAAAAACCCATCAAAGGGTATGCCAAAATGAAGTCTTTATGCAATCCTATTATACCATTTGACCCTAAAGCAACAATTCCAGCAGAAAACAATATACAACCTCAACAATAAACCAAATTCGAGACTCTTGAGTAATAGATATTACATGGCACTAACCAATCCAATCAAAGGGTATTCAATAATGGAATCTTTATCCAATTCCAATATACCATTTTGCCAAAAAATGAGATTCCCATGGTGATCAGCACAGAACCAATAGCAACAAAACAATATACAATCAATCAGTAACATACAAACTCCACTAATGAGTAGACCAAAAATGGAATCTTTATGCAATTAAGAAAATACAATTTGACCCAAAAATGCCAATTCCACATTGATCAAACCAGAACCAAAAGAAACAGAAACAATCCACAACCAATAACACACAAACCCCATCAAGGGGGTGGCCAAAAATGGAATCTTTATGCAATTAAGAAAAGACCATTTGACCCAAAAATGCCAATTCCACATTGATCAAACCAGAACCAAAAGAAACAGGAGCAACCCACAACGAGTAACACACAAACCCCATCAAGGGGTGGACCAAAAATAGAATCTTTATGCAATTAAGAAATACCATTTGAACCAAAATGCCAATTCCACACTGATCAAACCAGAACCAAAAGAAACAGGAGCAACCCACAACGAGTAACACACAAACCCCATCAAGGGGTGGACCAAAAATAGAATCTTTATGCAATTAAGAAATACCATTTGAACCAAAATGCCAATTCCACACTGATCAAACCAGAACCAAAAGAAACAAAAACAACCCACAACCAGTAACACACAAACTCCATCAAGGGGTAGACTAAAAATGCAATCTTTATGCAATTAAGAAAAGAGTAGAAAATACCATTTGAACCAAAAATGCCAATTCCACAGTGATCACACCAGAATCAAAAGAAACAGAAATAACACTATAACTACATGAATGAACAGCCCACAACCAGTAACATACAAACCCATCAAGGGATAGACCAAAAATGGGATCTTTATGCAATTAAGAAAATACCATTTGAACCAAAAATGCCAATTCCACAGTGATCACACCATAATCAAAAGAAACAGAAATAACACTATAACTACATGAATTAGACTAACTTACAGTTGCAGCTAACTGGATTGGAAGGAGCAGAAGGGAAGGACCATTTTGTGTTCTTGAACTGAGGGGAAGTGAACAATGCTTTGATGGGTTCATTTGCAGGGCCAGAATCACCCAATCCATGCAGCCAAAGAATGAAACTTCTAGCCATGGGGTCAGATTTTTTTGTGGGAGATGGCTCAAAGAGTAGCACAAAGAAAATGGTGAAACCAAAAGTAAATAAGAGAACTAGAAAGGGTTTTAGTAATGGAACTAATTTCATCTTTGGTCTCCCAAAGGCCTTTTACATTCTTTTGGTTTTTTTTGAAATAGATTATTTTAATTTTAAAAATTAAAACAATGATTTTCTTTTGTTTTAAAAGAGAATAAGCCGCGAGGAGTTAGGGTCCTAATGCCTGCTTTATCTACATGCTTCATCTGCCTTTTCAAGTAGGCGGTTGAAGCAGGTAAGTAATTACTTTATTACTTGGTTCGATGGTTTAAATTTGATATTTTAAATTTAATATTTGGAGATCAAACTTTAATAATGTTAATATTTTATGTTATTTTTATTAATTATTATTTAATTATTTTTTTATCTGTTTCAATTATGAAATTGTAATAATATATTTATTTATGCGATGGTTATTAAAATATCTACTTAAATTTACTGTCATTTGTATTAATTTTTATTTAATTATTTCTTTATCTACTTTAACTATGAAATTAAAATAACGGATCTACTTAATTTTGCGATGGTTATTATAGTGTCTATTTAAATTTACTATATTATTTCTATTAATTATTATTTAATGATTCTTTTCGTCTACTTCAACTATAAAATTATAGTAACGTATCTACTCAATTTTGTGATGACTATTAAAATTATAATGTTGTTGTTTAGAGCTGAGCATTTTAGTTGTCTGCTGTAGCTGCTTGAAGCCGGTAGGTGACTACAACGTATCTTCTTACTATTTTGATCGCTATTAAAGTGTCTGCTTAATTTTACTATGTTATTTCTATTAATTATTATTTAATTATTTCTTCATCTACTTCAATTATGAAATTACGATAACGTGTCTACTTAATTAAAGTGTCAAACCTAATTTACTATGACATTTCTATTAATTACTATTAACAAACAAGAAAAATAACATCTATTTGACCTGTGCAATATACAGTCTTAAAAACTAATTTATCATAAAATATCTAAATGAATAAGTTAAAAACAATACTCACCAAAAATATCTCAAGTTTATATGACTTGGCATAACCTGAAAGATAAATTTACATAGATTTAGATTAAAATAAATTATATGTATATAGATTTGGATAGTGTTAATATATACTTTTTCGATATAATAGTGGAGCAAACCTCATTTAGGAGATGTATCTGATTTTCTAATCAATACAACTGATAGACTTTTAGGTTATCAACTTTTAAAATAAGATGCACGTAAAATTTTAGATGAATATATAGATTATTCGATAACTCTCGAATTAAATTATTTTTATATATTTATGAATAAAATAAAAATGTAAAACGATAATAAAGAAAATACATGAACCTCCAAAATTTATAGCCAAACACATTATAGCAATATATTGCCAAATGTTTCACCAAACACCCTTATAACATTATAATTTCCCTACAGTATAGATTCACCAAACCTATACTAAAGAAATTGATTAAAAATTAGCAAGTTGATTATTTTATTTAGATAATTAAAAGTCAGCAAAATACTACAACACTAATAAGGAGAAATGACAAAAAATGTCCCTCATGTTTGACTATTATTTAATCAATAAAAAAAAAAAATTTAAATTCAAATTGTGATTCAAAAATTTATCTTTATCCTTTTCTTAATATTACTTTTGATCTAATTTCATGTTTGTACAACTTTTAAGAGGTTTAGTCTCATTTTTTTTAAAAAAAAAATTAATGTCTAGTGAAATTTTTGTGATGATATCATCTTTTATTGTATTTCCAGTTAGAATATTTTTAAATAATTCTGGTAAAATTCAATAGCAGAGGTTAAATATATAATATAATAAAAATTACTCAATTTAATAAATTCGGGGTCTGTTTAGTAGTTGAGTAGAGTTATTCAAATATTAGTAATATATGAATTAATTACAAGAAAATATATTATTTTATATATTTAATAGTTTTGCAAGAATTAATTATTCATATATTAGTTATTCCATCTTTTTATCATGCATAAAATAATACGATATAAAATTTCAAATTACAAATCAAGCATCGTATTAATTTTATATATGAATAATATCAACTATCAAATATGATATTATTTATATATGATTTAATACTTAGATTACGTACCGCCAAACCAATTACCAAACGACCCTAAAGAATCAAGATTGATTAAGAGTATAGTTAGGGGACTATTTGTAAACTTATTCTAAACACAGGGGACTAATTTTGTCATTTTCTCACAGTAATAAACAGAATTTTAATTTTTTTCATCATATAATATATACAAAGGATTATACAGAGAATCTTTACAAGCAGAAGTTTCACTTTCATGGCGACTTCAAAGCTCCAGGCTCTATGGAATCATCCTGCTGGACCAAAGACCAGTGAGTTTTTTTTTTCCTGTATCTTTTTGCTATTTTTTTTGTCGATTTATTGAACATTTTTTTTCCAATTTTTTTGCTTAGAGTTAGATCTAGTTTTTAACCTCTTTGAAATGGAAATTTATCATTGTTGATTCAATGAGAAAATCCCAAATTGTTCATGGGGTTGTCTTAATTTTATTTGTGGATTTTTTAAGATTTTGTTTGTAATTTTTGGCTGTTTGATTGTTTTATTTATTTGGAGAGATTGAAGCAAAATTGAAAAGAAAAGAAAAAAGATTGGAACTTTAGGTGCTATTTTATTGTTTATGGTTGGTGGATTGATATTTATTGAATGAATAGCATATCAAAGTTGAAAATGGAGTTGTAGTTTACATATCTGTAAAATTTGAGATTCTAAATATTGGGGAAAAAGGCATAGGTTGTGGGACTTTGTGTAAGGTCACATGTTTGAGCGCGCCCAATGGTGTGGCCTAATGGTTAATGAACTGGGTTGAACATTAGGTTTCAGGTTCAAATCCTGGTAGAGATAAAACAAACACTAGGTGATTTCTTCCCGTCTGTTTGCCTTCAGTGGACATGTGATGGGTTCTCCATGGATTTAGTCAAGTTGTGCTAGTTGGTCTGAACACCACGATTATAGGAACAAAAGGTGATGGGTTGGAGCCATGTGCCAAGCGTACTAAGTAACTAAGATATTTAAGTGGAGAAGGGTAGAGGATCATCCTCAAGTTTTGAAGGTTGTGGTTTTCCCAAAGGTAGGCTGCAGATGGATTTCTTGGTCATTAAAGAAAAATTTTGGTTGAAGCTGAACAATCCATTCACGTGGTCTGCTTCAGCAGAGTTGATGAGTCACATCTTCAAGTGACGTTTGATGTACTTTAAATGCTTATGTTATGTTTAGTGTTTGTTGCAGGGATACATGTCACATGTGAAAATGTCAAGTTTTAGAGAACTCTTAATGATAAATTATTTGGTATTGGAATGAAATGAGCTTGAGCACAGTGAAATGTTTATAGAACATTCATACAATTGATGTCAACTAATTTGGGGTTGTGGTGTAGTTGATTGATTAATAATGTATTGTATGTTGCTGCACATGAATGAAAATCATTTGTCCTTCATCGGCAGATTCATAGTTTGATAAAAAAGTTCTTCAGTTCTCTTTTTGTGAGTCTGATGTAACATATGGATGATTTTCTATGATAACTGGGGAGGTTCGGATTTACTTAAATGGATGGTTCAAGTTGCTATTGTTCTTTGAGCTTAACCTTAGCTATTGCACCGTGTGTACAAACATACTTTTTCCTTGTTCTTTTGCGGCTTCGAGTTGGTATATTTTACTTGTCATTTTCTTTGTTCACCGTTTCTTTCACTCGTTGTGTTCTTCTAGTTCATTTCTGGGCACCAACTTTCAAGTGGGGCATCAGTATTGCAAATATTGCAGACTTCGCTAAACCTCCAGAAAAGATTTCATATCCTCAGCAAATAGGTATTTCTCACGTGTCACACTATTCTTCTCTTGATCTATCATGAATCCAGAAAAATATAAGCGTAATTGGTCATTGTTGTCATGCTTAAACATTCTATGATATAGTATCTTCCCTTTGTTAGATCAACTAGGCTTTTCTGTTTGGTTTTAATTATAAGATAAGTTGCTTCGGTTATTGCAGCGGTTACAGCAACTGGATTGATATGGTCTCGCTATAGCTTGGTAATTACTCCGGTAAGTTCATTATTACTCTGAATCTCAGCAGACGTTTATCTTTTTATGGTGTGAGAGTATGATTTGTAGGTATTTTAGTAACCCTAATGAAGAATACGATTGTTTAAGATTGAGATTATTCTCCAGCTTTTGAAGGTAACTCATCGAAATATACTGATGCCGTTGAGATTGTTCTCTACCTGTTGAAGGTTTACTTGTCCAAATTGTCCTTTATGAGTTTTTAGTTTACTCATACAACAACATACCCAGTAAAATCCCACAAGTGGGGTCTGGTCAGTGTAAAATGTACGCAGACCTTACCATTACCTCATAGAGGTAGAGAGGCTGTTTCCGAAACACCTTACCACAAGTTTACTCTTAAGCGTGATATCTAGAAAGGCTTAACTATAACTTATTTATGATCCATGAGTAGCCCCCCCGGGGTAACTCATCGAAATATACTGATGCCGTTGAGATTGTTCTCCACCTGTTGAAGGTTTACTTATCCAAATTGTCGTTTATGAGTTTTTAGTTTATCATACAACAACATACCTAGTAAAATCCCACAAATGAGGTCTGGTGAGGATAAAATGTATGCAGACCTTACCACTACCTCATAGAGGTAGAGAGGCTGTTTCTGAAAGACCTTACCAGCATGATATCTAGGAAGGCTTAACTATAAATTATTTATGATCCATGAGTAGCCCCCCAGGCTTTGCTCTAGTGGTAAGAGTGCAACCCATGATGTGTGAATTAGGCATACATTAAGTGGCCCTCGGGATTTTCTCAATTATCCACAAAGAGCAAAAAGAAAAGCTTTTCTAGAGAGTGCACTCTACTTTTCTAGCTTCTTGGTTTATGGTGTCGTTTTCTCTGTGTTGTAATCCATAATTCTGAATTGCAGAAAAACTGGAACCTCTTTAGTGTAAATGTGGCAATGGCTGGAACAGGCCTTTACCAGCTTTCACGAAAGATCCGGTGAGTCATTTCATGAAAGGGAATTGTGTTTTTCGTTATAACCCCATACGTTTTTCTTGATGCAATAGACATTTTCGTTGCAGCTATAACTAAATTTTTTTTTCCGGATTCAGGAATGATTATTTCAACGAGGAAAAACAACCCGTGCTAGCTAAAGAATGATGACGAAAATTGTGCTTAGTCAGGACAGTCTAAGCCCTGAACTTTGAATGTTCTTCTATGCAATTTGATGTTTTAGTTCTACTCTATACTTCTTTTGATACTTACATTGTTGATGTGGTGATTTGACAAGTGATTGAGTGAATAATCAAAGTTGATAATTCCATTTGTCTCAGATTAGTTGAGCTCGACTATATGAATCTTTTTGTATCCCTTCTAAAGGGAGAAATGTTGCGTGGAGGTATAAGGTCCATGGGTTGTACTTCTTTTCTATAAGGAAAAAAGTCATCTAAATAGCGATTTCTCTATCTATATTTTATATTAAGAACACGAAGATTCATACAAATGTTGATTGAATTTTTTTTTTTTCATATCCCTTTGTACAAAGATTTTTAGTTATTAAATCTTTCCTTATTGATTAATGATTAATTAATATTTGAGGAACTAGTGGTATAAGATTTGCATGTATAAATGTAATACGATTCATGAATAAAATACATTTAAAGAATGCGATTTACATATATAAATGCAATATGATTTATAAATAAAATGCATTTAAAGAATGCGATTTACATGTATATAAGTAGGATTCAATACGATTTATGCATAAAATTCATGTATCCAAGTAAATGCAATACGATTTATGACAAACGCTTTTACACATGTATATAAGTAAATTCAATATGACTTATGAATAAACAATCGCATTTATACATGTATATAAGTAAATTCAATACGATTTATGAATAAAACACATTCAAAGAATGTGATTTACATGTATATAAGTTGCAATATGATCTATGACTAAAATACATGCAATTTATATGTATATAAGCAAATTCAATACGATTTATGAATAAAATGCATTCAAAGACTGCTATTTTACATGAATAAGAAATCAAACGATGTTAGATTTCGTTAAACCAAGTCCCATATCATAGTGTTTTACTACAATGCCGATGAAAAAAAATATGAACTCAGTAATATGAAAAGTCCCTTTTTGTGTCTACAGTCTCAGTACAATGGTTTTACATTACAATTGCCTTAACGCCATTGTCGATTAAGGAAAAATGAAGTTAAAATGCTCAACTGATATGCGCAGCATTTACAGAAGAATGAGCCATCATTCTGCGGTGCTACTGGAGTTCACTCTATCCAATTTGCCATTGTTTGTCCCAGTGCTACTGGAGTTCACTTGATCCAATTTGCTGTCGTTTGTCTGATTGGTTTTCGAGTCAGCATTGTTTTCCTCACTGCCTGTGAATCTCAGAGACAAGTCCAATGTGCTTTCGTTTAAATCTTGTCTTTCTGGAGGTTTATCCTCTGGATCCTGAAAAAGCGATTAGAAGAAGTTCATGCACATTATACTTGCAAAGTTAAAGAATACAGCACGAAGAACAAAGAAAGTATACGATTGTTCTCATTTTCGAAGAAAATAGAGGTGAAAGGGGAGAACTTGTGGCGTTAAAACAGATGAGAAGTTCTGAAGAAAAACAGAATCCTCCAATCAACAGGAATCTCTCTCTTTAGGCCCCTCTATTTTTGTCTCTATTTCCCCCTCCAACCTGCTGCATTTCTTTTTCTTTACCCGAAAGACCAGGAGCTTCCAGTGAAGAGTAAGAGAAGCATCATATAGGTGTTCTTTGAAGCGACTTCCGCTTCAAGCCAGCATCATGAATTTTTGAAAGGGATAATAGGAAACCCCAAGTATATATTGATCCTATATAGTTCTTTCACACAGTTTTTTTCTGAAGTAGTCTAAGATTAACCAAAAACTCATATCACAAAAGGACTACAAGCTCAAAGACTGGAGATAGGAAATACGTCAACACGAATTGAACACAACCTGAGTTACACAAACAAACAAAATATTAAGCTGCATTAAGTCCATTGCTTGATTCAAAGTTGAGAAAGTACTAGAAACAAATGATTAAGCCATTATTTCATGTGTTGCCCAAAATCACATTTAAACAGCTTCATACTAGTTGTTTTGTATAACGAGTCAAGAACACAAAAAAACAGATGACATGGTACAATAGTCAATTATGTGCCTGTAAATTATGTACCTTGGGGGAGTGGAAGGTTTAACGTACCTTATTTTCTTCCATTGGCACATCATTGATGTCAGGTTTTTCATCACGATCATCAGCTTGAGATGTTGGCTCCCCAGTATTTGCATCAGCCTCCATTGGTTTAGCTTCATCCTCATCCTGTTCTGATGTCTCGTTCTTTTGATCTTCAAGCAGAGAGATCTATCTCAACAAACAACATACCCAGTAAATTCCACAAGTGGGGTCTGGAGAGAGATGTATCTCAACCATTTTAAAAATGAAAATTGTTATCATTTCTTTTTTTGAGAAGGAATAATGAAAATCTTGAGGTACTAAATAAGGGACCAGTAGGAAGCAACTACAGTGGCTCATATTATACTGGTTTCACCTAGCTGCTAGAAGAAATCTACAAGTTAAATCATCTCTTCAGGTTTCAAACAACCAACAAAAAGCACATAAGCCCACATACACACAAAACAGAATCAGTAATTAAAGGCATCAATCTTTGTAAACACTCTCGGTCTCTCTTTCCACTAACACCCTCACTCTAACCATAGCAAATTTGTTAAATCTTATGTTGTTAACTTTCGCTAGTCTCCACTTGAAATGACTAAACAACAAGCAACATAAAAGAACAAATTATGGAGGTCTAAGAGTACTTCTATTGCTTACGCCATGTTCGACGGGCAAGAGGTATATGGGCAACTGAGAATGGACGTGTCAAAAAGATTGAATCTTCATACTTGCTTGATAATAAGATGAGAGACAAGTTAGAAGATGCTTCAGGTGGAAATGAAAAGATAGCTTAAATGTTCTGTCAACGAAAATTACTTCTTTATCTGGCAGGTAGAAGAACCACTATGCAAAAATGATATAACGGTCAACGAGAGATTTATCCAGCACCAGAACCAACTTTCAGATAAAAAACCATCCTATGGAGTACAACAGTTATATAGTTCTTACATCTCACTAGAGTTGGTTCTTTTTTATCACTCCACATCTTGCATCCTAATAACTTAGTAATTTCCCAAATCTCACAAGTTAAAACCAAAATTAGCTTCTGTGTTTAATAAAAAACAATACATAACAGCCCCATAGCCATGTCATTTGATGTCAGTCTACATGAAACATGACAAATCCGTCAACCTTACTCTCCAAACAATTAAACCAATTTCTCCATTTCTTTCCAAAAACCAACCAGTAATATCAATACATTATTTTTAAATCCCTATCTCAATAAGATTTAAAAATATATTATACTGAAAATGTGAGCATAGTTTAATTGGTTGTAGCAGGCAATTTACCTAGCATTCTAGGTTCAGTACCTTGCTTCCAAGTAACTAGACAGTGTAAGTAACACATACCCAATATAATCCCACAACTGGGGTTACTGGAGAGTTGAATGTATGTAAAGGACACAAAAGGCCTCTGCCCTTCCATCCTTGGATAGATAGAGAGGTAGGGCAGAGCTTTTGGTTTTCCATGTTGTCAAAGTCTTCAACAATGATTTTTCATGTAGTCAAAGATTTGAACACTGAAAAAAGATGTGCCTTTACGTCGTAGAGATAGAGAGGTTATTTCTGATAAACACTCAACTTAAATAAAACATTTCCAAACAATTTGAAAAAAAGATAGTACAAAAATGAGGACAGTAAGAACAACAAACTGATGTATAATGCACGCATAACATATAGGGGAAAGAACAGTAATCGCAACAAAATAATGCGATAATAGAAGCACAAAAAACAAAGGTGATAACCAAAATCAAATAACGAGAAACTACCAATGATGTCAACTTATCTAACTTTGGCGCATTTGATGTCCAAAATGGACTAATTTTACTTTCAGAAAAAATGCAAAACATGATGAGATTCTAGCTTGAGTTTGCACTGCCATACAACTTTTAGGTAAAGGATTTGTTCAGACTAGGGGTCCAGAGGGTGTTCACCCAAACCACCTCGCCAAATTATTACACCGTATATATAAGGTATTTTTAATTATTTTTTTTGTATATATATACAGATTAAACATAAGATTGATGGTAAATTGAGGTTCCAAGATGGAATCTCAAACATTAGATTTTTATTTTATGATTATTTTTAATAAGGATCACTATGGTTTTATTTTTCGAACTTGTCAGTGAAAATCCTGGATCTGACAACAAAATGTATAAAACTTAAACCCATTTGGATAAACCTTAAGCCCAATAGTTTTCTTCCAACTAATTAATTTCCCTAAATAGAATGACAATATACTTTTAAAATAAGAAAAATTAATTAGATAAAGTAGATTGTTCAAACAGCTCAACATTGAAAAAAGCAATAAATTCATTAAAAATAATAAATTTATTACCGGAATATACTTGAATCTACGTTTGGGAGGTTCCTCGATCGGAACGTCGTCGTCTTTGTCGGAGCTTTTCGAATCGCCATCCTTATCGGTGCTACCGTTATTGTTGTTGTTATTTTGGCTGTCAGTAATTGGAGTCCACTTCAAAAACACGAGATGAGAGCCGTTACTGCCGTTAACTCCGCCGTTAGCGGCGATCGATCGATGATTGTTTTTGCTGGAGCTGACGTGAACCCACTTTTTCTTCCATCTCCGAACCGGACCGGTGAATACAGTGGTCGGACCGTACCTAGTAGATGAACGGCCGAACCTGGCACCTACTCCTTCCATTCACGGCGGTGGATCGGTGGTGACTCACGGCGGAGTATTGTTTTCCGATCCCGGAATTTAAATTTATATTTTAATTTTTTTGATCTATGGGTATTTATAGCTTCGCTTTCCGAGTGATCAAGTGTGTGAAGGTCTATGATTAGGAATTTAGGAGTTATCTAAACCGTTGATAATAGCCCTCCTTGGGTAATTTTATTTTTAGCATAATTTAGAGAATTCAATTGATTTGGATAATGCTTTAATTGATTATTAAATGTTTTCTTTTTTTAGGAACGTGATACATTCATTTTAAACACATTCAATTAATTTAGTCGAATTTAACTTTTCAAATGATTCATTTTCTTGAGTGAGCAATTAAATCACTGTAATCTTTAAAATTTTCTTAATAATAGCTACTATATTTTTATCTTAATTAGAAGTATCAGACCATTTAAAATAAGAATAATATATACATATCATTTGACATATATATACAATTTGTATTTTTGTCCTTTCTCCTCTTTCTCTCGATCTCACTCGCTTTTCTCTTATAATATGCAACTGTAAATTATAATTTTTGTAAACTATAAATATCTTTTGCCTTATTATATTTTAAGTATTTTTATTTTTTTTTAAAAACCCTCTTTAAAAAATTAATGAAAATATGTTAATTAGCCTTGTTTTGTACTCTTTTCATTTTAAATTAATTGAATTTTTAAAATTTTTTTAAAGTTCAAAATAATTAAATTGTTTAAAGTGTAAGATGAATATTTAATTTTTTTATATTTATTTTTTTTTTATTGAAGTTTTATATGTTTTAGGAAATAAATTACACCATATATTTATAATTTTACAAAGAACGGTAATAGAAAGTATGATTTAAATTTTATCTTTAAATATTTTTCTTAATATATGTGATAAATTCAAATAAAATGGAATAAAGAGGATATTATTTTAAAATACCTTTCTAAAAATTTTAATTCTTCCACTAAAAATAAATTTTGTGTAATCTTTTTCTTTTAATAACTTATGAAAAGGATTTTTAATAAAATAAAAAATAAAAAGAAATATCAAAAATTTGAGTGACGAACCACCGATAGCTTTTATCTTGTTTTAGTTAATGGTAACCCTGAACGCTAATTGTAAGACGTTAAATTAATGGTCAACAAAAAGGATTTGCAGACAATAGGAAGAAGTCTTGACCTTTGAAAAAAAATCAAATTGTATAAGACTGGAGAATAAAGAAACAACATTAGAAATCAGTGGGCAATTGAAATAGTAGATAGTTATCAATAATAACGCGTTACAGACAGTTGGAATGCATTTTTCAAGTGTTGACCTTTCTTTTTCGATCAATGTGCTTGATTAACTACTATTTCAAATCATTACTACAATAAGGGTTGAACACAGAAGATGAAACCTTCACTGGTTAATTATGTTTGCCAGTTTAGGTAACAAGCCATTCATTATTACATTTCAACTTTGAGTTTCTCTTGGCGTGTCTTTTTCTTATCCCTTAAACAGCACCTAGCTACCTCCACAATTCGAACAAATAGACATACAAATGAGTTGATGAAGGATAGATATCTATTATATATACATAAAAAAAATATTTCAACCATATATAAATAGTACTCTTTTAGTTCCAATTTATATACATTAGTTTGATTAGAAATGAAGTTTAAGAAAACTTTTGAAACTTCTTATTTAAAATAAATCATAGATATTATGTGGCT
>JAOTQJ010000007.1:5581786-5603545 GCA_025642045.1 Solanum sejunctum
AGAATATTTAATTTTTTTTTTACATATTTATCTTTATATTTATTAAAATTTTATATTTTTTAAAAAATAAATTATATTATATATTTATAATTTTATAAAAAATAATTGTGTCGTAAATTTTATATAAATATATTTTGTTTGCAAATATAAATAAAAGAAAATTTCACTCTTCTCTTACCACCCTGCCAGCCACCTCCGCCGCCCGCCTCCAATTTCAATGGAAGCTCAAAGATTTTCTTTTGGACTTCACTCGACCTTACCCACTTCACCAATTCAAAACCAAAAAACCCCGTTCTTTCAAATTCTACAAAAACCATCTTCTTCTTCAAATAATTTTACCCTTAAAGGTTTTTTATTGAAACCCCATTTTTCTTTTTCTCCTAAAAGTCTCCCCAGCAAGAAGTTTTTCCATTGTAGGAATTGTTTGCAACGAATTGAAGGAGAAGCTATTACAGTTCCTGATAGCAGTGTGAGTAAAGAGCTTAAAAAGAAGAAGCTGGCAGTTTTTGTATCTGGTGGAGGTTCAAATTTCAGGTCAATTTATGAAGCTACACTTGAAGGGACTGTTCATGGAGAGGTAGCTGTTTTAGTTACCAATAAAAGTGGTAGGGTGTTTTTTGGGAAAGTTTTGTTTTTTCAGTTTGTTTCAAGATATATAATTAAGTTGGCTTTTGGTCCTTGTCTATTTGAGATTTTGGTAAAGATCTGATCTTTGACAGATAATGAGCTGAGGGTGTATTGAAAACAACCTCTCTACTCAACAAGGGTAGAGGTAAGGTTTGCTTATGTCTTGCCTTCCTTCACCTCACGTGTGTGGGATTACATTGGATATGTTGTTGTATATAGGTAATACATATTAGTTGAGATTTTTATGGTGGAGCTAGATTCATTGGAAACTTATATGGTAATACAAGGTCAAAATTATTCTTGGGTATATAGGTTAGCTGTGGAATACCCTTAGCTTCCTCCCCATATGTTTACTTCTTTATATTTTGCATCACCTTATGTGAAAATCAATGGCAAACATTCTAGGAACGGTAAGCCTTTCAGGGAGTGTAAATGTAGAAATATAGGGAACGTCTAATAGTTTGCTGTTTAATTTGCAGTATATTGACATGATACGAGTTTAAATGGAGTAACATGGTCAATTAGGATTCATATAGCTGACCCCAACTTGTTTGAGACTCAAGCATAATTGTTTTGTTGTTATTTTGTATTTAAGGATTATTTGTTGTTGGCTTTTGCTACCTGTCTATTTGAGATTTTTGTAAATCTCCAAGCTTTAACAACTTAGGTAGGTATTGGCAATACATTATGCTTTAGATGTTATTACTTTTAGTGTAGGTCATATTTCTAGGATTGGTTTAGCCTTTGAGAGATTATACGTTTAGAAAATATAGAGAACTTCTTGTATGTCTTACTTAAATTACCATTATATTGGCATGAGATGAGTTTAAATATAGTAACGTGGTCAATTAGGATTCATATAGCCGACCAACTTGGTTTAGACTTGAGCATTGGGGTTTGCTCCCTTTCAAGGTCTCAAGATCGAAACCCATTGGATGCAAACAATTTTTGAGGGCCATCGGACTGGGTGAAACCTGAATTAACCATGGTGCACTTGCGGGAAATTCCTTGCTGAGGGCCTGTGCACCCCCGGGATTAGTCGGGGCTCTAAGAGACTCGGACACTCGGTGCAAATAAAAAAAAAAAAATAGTCTTTCAAGATTTTTACTGTTGGTTTTTAGGTCCCTGCCTATTTGAGATTTTGGTAAAGCTCTGGCTAGATAAACTTGTATGTTCAGCCTATTTGTATTGCAACTGTGTTGATTAATTTTGCCAAGAGTGACATTTCTATTCTTTGTATCCTTATGCCTGGCTTCATCTGTATTCCTTCTTTTGTTTCTTTTGGCAGAAATTTTGTTATTCTTAGCTGTATTAACACTTTGCATGTTGAAGCTAGTTTGACTTTATGAATGAGTATGCTGTGTTGAAAATGAAATCACATTGGCGATGGACTTTTTCTTTCCCACTCATGATGAGAAGTTTCCACGATACAATATCAGCTTGATAATTTTTTGGCGGAAGCACGTGAAAGTTTTATAGAGATTTCTGGTTTCATCGAAAGTTTCTGCAACTATATGTAGATTACTGCAATGTTATTTGGTGGAATCATATCGTTTGCTCAAGATTTTCAAGTGTTTATCTATCCTATTGCATTAGGTACAGTTGATAATTTGAGAAATTACACAGGACTAACACTAAATTTTTTGAACACAAAAACTCACATTAAGCCCAGTTTATACCTGAAGATATATGCGTATTTCAATTGTCTTAGCGTAGATGTTACTCATCTTACATTTAGATTCTTTTTGTTATAAAATGCAGATTGTGGAGGTGCAAAGTATGCAAGGGAGCAAGGCATCGCTGTTATTTTGTTTCCTAAAGCAAAGAATTCATCCGAGGGTTTATCGGAGGAGGATCTTGTGGGTGCTCTAAGGTTTTGTCTTTTCTATCCATGTCTCTTCTATTGATCTGACTACTTGAGTGGTTGGCTTGTGCAAAAAAGATGCTGTCTTCTATGAACTTAGGCTATAACACAATCAACTTTTCTTCTTCTATGTTTTACCTTACTTTTTCTTCTGGAATAATTAGCAGAAAAAAAAATGGCATCTGATTAGGAGGAAATTTACATGTACTGCTAGTCTGCTACTGTTTGCTGGGGATTTTGAATTTTGAGATATTTAGTACAAAGATAGCTGTGGTTTAAGCTAAGTTCTTGTCCTCAATATGGCTAAACTTTTGGTTTTCTTAAGCTTTCTTCTAGTTCCTGAATTCTTTGACGCCGTGCATCAGCTCAGGCTTCAATAGAAGCTGGGTTTGCGGAGGGAAGATGCCTCAAGAAACCATTTAACATTATTTGAGTATTGTGAGGAGAATTCTGCACATCTATACAATTCCTGTCTTTCTCAGTTGCATATATTGTTAGCGCCTTCTTTCACTGTTGTTCTTTTGCTGACCAGCGAGCTATTGTAAAATATTCTACTAATTTTGACATAAGTTCTGGTTAATTAAAACTTTAGAGATATTCTGGTGAACACTTCTCATGTTGCTCACCTTTCTTTATTTCCATCTTCATTTTCATTTTGCCCTTGGTTTCTTCTACTTGGAGCGAAATGACTATTACATAAGAAAAGGGAAAGTAACTGTGAACAAAAGCATGTAAACCATGATAAACATCTATATTTCTTGCCAATTTATACATTATTTATGAATACATTATGTATGAATCCTCTTCTCCATGTATGAATACTATTCATATACATTAGTTATTTAAATGAGGATGGATAGATCATTGAAGGGAGATTGGACGGGTCATTTGGTATGAGGGACAAGGGATAATGATCCCTGGATAAAATGTAGGATTATTGTCTTGCATAATCCTGAGATTATTTATCCGACCGTTTGTACTACAATGTGGGGTAACTTATCCATGGGATATCCCAATCCATGGGATAACTTTGTCTATCCCACACCCCATACCAAACGACCCCTCAGTGTATGACATGAATGATCTTAGTTGTCTCTGTTGTTTTACTGAAGTTATTTCTTCATATTCTTCTCTGTGATATTTGACTAACTTTTGTTTACAGAGCCTACAATATCGACTTCATTCTTTTAGCCGGGTACTTAAAGCTTATTCCTACTGAGTTGGTCCAAGCATTTCCAAGATCGATATTTAATATTCATCCGTCACTTCTTCCAGCTTTTGGAGGCAAAGGCTACTATGGCATAAAAGTGCATAAAGCAGTCATAGCTTCTGGAGCTAGGTATGTGTTGTTTTTGCTATCAAAATAGAATTATTTCTGTTGATCAAGTATCTCACTGCTCCTTCTTTAATATTTCGGTTGTTCTTAACTTCAAATCTAAAGATACTTTGCCATGATAAATAGAAAGTAAAAAACACTGTCATGTGGACTGAAAGAGTTGATGTCAAGCGCCATTCTCTATCTTTTTGTCTTTAAAGTATCACATCTTTTAAGTATCACATCTTTGTCTGATCTAAAGTATGCATCAACTATACCAACTGTACCATATTATAAAGCGTGTCTGCATAGTTGGACTTATTATTTCTATTGATGATTCTGAGTTATTTACGGAGGCAGGTTGAGGTTTAGAGTTAATAGGTTTGGTGTGGTTTACTTTAGACAAACACAGATACATTTTTTTAAAAAACTTTCAGTTGTACATTTATATAATTCAATCCGGAAGCAGCTACACTGCTGCTCCTTGATTTTAGTAGCTGCATCCGGGACAGGTTATTTTCCATCTAATGCTTTGGATTCTCATTTTAGCTCCAAACATACGTTATTCACTTTTTTCTGTCTGTTATTTGCTATCTGTAGGTATTCTGGCCCAACAATCCATTATGTTGATGAGCATTATGATACTGGACGTATTCTTGCTCAAGCGGTTGTGCCTGTGCTGGCTAATGACACAGCAGAAACACTTGCAGCCAGGGTTCTTCAGGAGGTCATGAATTTCTTTCAACATTTCTTGTTATGATTGTATTATTATTGTCGCTGTCAATTTTGACTCTTCGTGGTGCACGTATAAAGTAAACCTCTAGGTCTTCCCATGTTTCTGGATCATTACCTTACGTTCAACTACTAGTCCCACAGAAAGATGTGTGGGTTTAGTAAAAGGATCCCTTAAATATTGGATAGCTGTTGTTAAACTGGGACGAATAAGCCAACTAGGAATTCCATTAATAATTGGTCGTTTTGATCCTTTGGAACAACTCAATGAATTTATTAGATCGTTTTAGGTGGCCCTAATGACTATAGATCAAACCTATCAAATTTGTACAGTACGATTGTTGGTTTGGCTGCAAGTATGTATCTATTCAACAAATGAGTAGCATTATTGTTTATCAACATGTATGGTCATAGATTTATAACTCCGGTTACCTATTTCTCGCCCTGTCTGTTTAGTGTTTCCTGAACGCATGCAATATCAGCGATCCTCATTTTCATCAGGTATCCACTACTTCCCTCAACGCCCCTGTCAATGTGCCTATGTTCCATAATCCAATTCTCTTTTTGTTGTTGCCTGTCCGTTCCTCTCTTTTTTTTTCTCAGCAATCTTGTACTAACACTCTTCCTTCAACAGGAGCATAAACTTTACGTAGAAGTAGCTGCTGCATTATGTGAAGAGAGAATCGTGTGGCGTGAAGATGGTGTCCCTCTCATCCAAAGCAAAGAAGATCCAACTCAGTACAAGTAGCAACATGCTTAATAAACAAAGCCAAAGGGTAGCAACTCCGCGGGTGGAGGTATCGTTACTGAGCTCTGTGTTGATACTAACATAGTTTTGGTACATATGCCTCGTGGAAGGCATACCAACGTCCTTAATCATCCGATAAGACCATAGAAAATTTGACGTTCTTCGTGATGGAAACGAATATTGTACGTCTATAACTTTTGTACCGATATATTTTGACTACTTTCGGAAACAGTCGCGCTATGTTTTTAAACATAGGGGTCAGGCTGCGTACATTCGACCCCCTCTTATCTCGCAATGGGCGGGAGCTTTTGAGGCATTAGGGTAATGTTGTTGTATATTTTGACTACTTATATTTCCATCTATGAAAGAAATAGCTGCTTCTTGTTTGACATTGGATTACCATTAATGGATTTTTTTTAGAGTAAAGATGAAGACATTAAAATATTTTTGAATTTTAATTTTGACTCTGCAATATCAAAAACTATAATGTAAGTATTGTCAAGGCAACCAAAATTATTTCGGATGGTCACACAATGTTTTCTTTATGTTTCTTTTATACTAATTTTTTCACACGTGGGTTGCACATGCTTTGCATGTGATTTTCGATCACGTGATCATGACAAGTGATATGACAATTGAATATCACTTGATATATGAAAAAATATATTGTGGGTAGATACAATTCAATATTGAAAATCATTACTTCCTCCGTTTTATCTTATATATGGTATTTTTTTATTCGACACGATATTTAAGAAAAAAGATAATTTTAAAACTTGTAGTGTAAAACAATCCTTATATGTTTGTGTGGCTGAAATTTATTTTTAATTACAATAAGATGACATTATTTTTTAAGTTGATTTAAAAGAAAAGTATGTAACATAGAATGAGACAAAGAGAGTATATAATAAACCACATTATTAAAAAAAAATACAAAAATAGGATTTGAAAACGGTAGAAGGAAAGAGCTTACATAGACCTTATCACTATTTAATGAAGGTAGAAAGCCTATTTTTGAAATAGTAAAAATTTATAATTATCTAGAATCTTATGCATATAAAGAAAAATCCATTTTGATCGTTATGATCGAATTTCTTATAAATTTTTGACCGCATTCTCTATATGATCCACTTATCTCTTCCTTTTTCGAATTTCAATCAAAACAAAAGAAAGCCAAAAAGGTTTCAACAACAACTTATTTTATTAAAAGGTAGCTCATAATGTACATATCAATCTATTTATACTTACATGTTCAATTCAAAAAATTAATTAAAAGAAACTTTGATTTCGTTAAATAAATCTTTGAAATGATGCCAACATTTTAGCTTTGCATAAAATTAAAAATTTTTTAGTTTTTGATGAGTATTAATCTATAAATTTTTTAAAATTTATTGGTCAAACTTCATTCTCCCTCATAAAATCTTATATTTTTTAGATAGTGCACCTATTGAGATTTGCTTAAATTCTAATTTATATTAAATTAATTTCATATTAAAAATAAAAACGTTCACTAACAAAAACTCCAAAATAAAAATCTCGTGATTTGGAGAATATTTTATCTATAAGCTGAAAACGACTTACACGAACAAACTCATGCAAAAAGTGTGTTTTGGATTACCTCTAGCATGAAATTCTGTGCAAATTCGAATTTACTAGAATATTACACAGATATATATGTACAGGTAGGTGAGTCCTCTGTAAACATTCGATTCGTCTTTCAAAGAAAAAGTTGAGACCCAAAAAAATGGCGACAATCATAGCAATGATGTTTAAGGGAGTAGCTACGGCGTCGGATGAGGTGGAAAAACTGTGGATCTGCGAGAGCAGCGGCACCGAACACTCATCGACGATAGTGGAGAGCTTGACGGATTTATCAAGACTTGTGAATTCATATTTAGAAGGAGAGACAACTGAGAAATCAGAGGCGATTGATGCTAATCGCTTTGATGAATCGAAGAATTTGAGGAATTTGCTGAATTTCGATGAGAATTTTGGCGATGATTTGAAGAGAAGTATTATTGAAGCTGTGAAAAATGCTCTGTTTGCTGGAGAAGCAAATGACTAGATCATGGAACTGAGTTATCAACAGCAGTTAAACTTTGGCGAGCTATGGTAATTTGCTTCTCCAACAAGTAGAGCATTTTCCACAGCTTCAATAATACTTCTTTTCAAATCATCGCCAGAATTCTCATCGAAATTTAACAAATCCCTCAAATTCTCTGATTCATCAAAGTTATTAGCATCAATCTCCTCTAATTTCTTAGTTGTCTCTCCTTCTAAAAATGAATTCACAAGTCTCAATAAATGCGTCAAACTCTTCAACACCGGCGACTGTTCGATGCCGCTGCTCTCACAGATCCGTCGTTTCGCAACCTCAACAAATGCCGCAACAATTTTCTTAAACTTCACGGCTACGAATGTCGCCATTTTTCTGATCTCAACTTTTTTTTGGATTTTAAAGACAAATAAAATATTTACATAGAGGACTCACTTACCAGTATATATATATATATATATTAGGTTTTGTATAACATTCTAGTAGATTTGAATTTGGCACAGAATTTCATGCTAAGTGTAATCCAAAAAACACACCTTTTGTTTGAGTATATTCGTGTAAATCGTTTTTAGTGTAAAGATAAAACCTTCTCCAATCTGAATGAAGCTTCCCTTGTACTTCATCTCGACCCCACCTGGAAATATATGAGTAAGAAATGAAAGAGAAGTAAAAGACAGATGAAGATAGATGGAGAGTCAGATTACCAGTTGAAGGAACACCCTTAGATACAGAGACCTAGCAGCAAAAAGCAGAGAGGACAACTCATGGTACCTGAGAACTCGACTGAGAAAAGAGAGGAACATAAGATCTAGATATCAGGAAGTTACAAAGTCAAGATTTTGAATGAATCAAAAGGCAACCACTACTTACTTTTGATAATTGATGTAGAGAAAGTGGAAGAAGACATGAGCAACCTTAACATTGCAAATCGAAAGGAGCTTCATCAGAAAAGTGGGGTTGCTCCATGGAGAGACATCGGCGGATATCTAGGGTTCTTGGG
This sequence comes from Solanum sejunctum, assembly GCA_025642045.1. Classification (NCBI taxonomy): domain Eukaryota; kingdom Viridiplantae; phylum Streptophyta; class Magnoliopsida; order Solanales; family Solanaceae; genus Solanum; species Solanum sejunctum. The sequence goes on from JAOTQJ010000007.1 coordinate 5,590,129, forward strand.
AGAAAAAGAAAAATGGAGTATTTTGGGAAACCCTATGAAGCTTAGGTGTCTTTTTATATTTGACGTTTCGGTTGGTTTGGGCCTGAGTTTGGGACTAGCCCAGAGTTTGTTTTGTGTTGTTATTACGAATTAGGGTTGGGCCCAATTTTGTCATGTAATTTCCATTAATAAAAATCCTCCAAATTTAACAAAAAAAAAATACAAATGTAGATAAAATATGAATGTAGCCAAGTGTTTTTTCATGTGAGGATTAATCCAAAAAAATATACCTCTTGAACAAGTATGGTGATATAATCTGTTTTCTTTTCTGCATATAGATAAAATATTCATTCAAGTCACGAGGTTTACGTTTTGGAGTTTTTATTGATGAGCATTTTTATTGTCAATGTTAACTTAATATAAGTTTGAATTTAATTAGTCAATTTTCAATAGGTACACTAGGTCCATAACATTGGATGAAAGATTCTATGAGGGTGAATGAAGCTCGACTAATAAATTTTAAGAAATCTATAGATTAATACTTATTCAGAACTAATTTTTTTTTTAATTTTAAATTTATGAATCCGGAATAAAACTATAATGCAATTCTTGTCGAGGCAATGAATATCGATAACCAAAATTATTTCGGATGAAGGCATAATGTTTTAGGGCAAAAATTGATCCAAAATAATATTCTATTTTCTAAAAATCTATCGAAAATCGCCTGTTTCCAGTTCCTTTGCCCATAAAATTCTATTAGGCATCTCCCGCCACCTGGGCCTCTTGCGTGGCTCATCGCAGACCTACTCATGTGATTTTTCGAAAAAGTTGCCCTGAAGTCCCCCGCAGCGCTAGAATCCGTGGGCTAACACCCATAGAAAACTGTTGAAATTCCCTGTTTCCTGTTACTTGGCCCGTAAAATCCTATCAGGCATCCCCCGTCATTGCTGGGCCACTTGGGCTTCTTGCCGGGCTCGTTACAGACTCACTCTTATGACTTTTTGGGAGATTTGCGTCAGAGCGTCTTACAACACCAGAATCTCTGGCTAACACCAACAAAAAAGTACTGAAATATCATGTTTTCTATTCATTGACCCATAAAATCCTACCAAATCTCTCCCAACTCCACCAGGTCACCTGAGCCTCTGGCCGAATTTGTTGCAGCCCCACTCGTATAATTTGTCAAAAAAGTTATACCGGAGCTTCTTGCAGCGCTAGAATCTTGTAACAACAACAACATACCCAGTGGAATCTCACAAGTGGGTTTTGGGGAGGGTAGAATATATGCAGATCTCACAACTACCTCCTAGAAGTAGAGAGGTGGTTTCTTGGAAACCCTCGTCTCAAAACCCCATAAAAAGAACAAACTAGATATGATAAAAAGGAAAGACAAGGGAATAGAAAGGGCGACTAATAACAAAAAACACATACCAATATATAAATATGATAAATTTAACACACATACGACTAATAATGACAACATATGATATAAAATACGACTAATCCTGCTATTCTGCTATACCCTACGACCAAACATCCACCTAAACCTATCAACTAATTAACTTGCTATTCTAATTCGCGACCTTTACTCCTTTCTATTAAATGTCATGTCCTTAGTGAAATCAAGTTTCACCAAATCCTATCTGATCACCTCCCCCCACTACTTCTTTGGTCTATCCCTACCCTTCCGTGTGTCTCACAAAATCAACCACTCACACCTCATAACAGAAGCATCAATACTCCTTCTTTGCACATATCCAAACAATCGCAGCATTGTTTCCCTCACCTTATTAGTTACAAGGGCCACCTCTAGCTTCTTCTGATTGGTCTCATTCCTAATCTTATCACTCCTGGTGCGGCCACACATCCATCTCAACATCCTCATCTCTGCGACATGCATCTTCTGAACATGTGCATTTTTTTATTGGCCAATACTTCATCCCATAGAAAATTGCTAAAATCATCTCCCATAAAATCTTTCCAAGCGTCCCCCAGCGTCGTCAAGCCACCTATACCTCTTGTCAGACTCGTTGCATACCCACTCGCATAATATTTTAGGAAAGTTTTACTGAAGCCCCTTACAGTGCCAGAATCCGTGGACCAACACCCACACAAAATTATCAAAATTGTCTGTTTCTTGTTCCTTGGCCAATAAAATCCAACCAAGCGTCCTCCGCCGTTGTCGGGCCACCTGAACTTTTTTGCAGGGCTCATTGCGAATCCACTCATATGATATTTTGGGAAATTTGCACCAGAATCCCCTGCAGCGCCAGAATCCCCTGGTATAAAACACACAGAAAATTGCCAAAATAGTCTTTTTCCTATTCCTTGGCCTATAAAATCCTACCAGGTGTCCCCCGTCGTCGCCAAACCTCATGGGCCTCTTGCCAAGCTTGTTGCGGACTCATTTGAAAATGGCTTGATATACCCTCAGTCTTGCTATTTAGATCTGATATACTCTTCATTACTAATACGATTCACACACTTTTATTGTTGTACAATGACTAAGATAAATCCTTTTCGTCTAATGAAAATGAAAAAAAATTGGGTCATTCATGTAACAATAGAGATATATATGAGCCATTTCTATAATGATACATTTATCAATTCTAAATTGCAAATTTGATAGTTATATTAGGCTTTTTATAGAATAATCATTTATTTTCAAAGGGGATTCTCGTATATAGCCACTCAAAAGTACCTTAATTATGCTCTATAGTTATAATTTAGGTAATTATATTTTGTAACTATAGTTATAACAACGTTTATATAATTCGTGCAACATTTGAATAATTCGTTATATAATTCTCAATTTTTGTATAACGTTTGTATATTTATCCACACAATTTATGCACAACATTTGTATAATTTGCTATACAATTTGCAGTGTTTGTATATTTCACAATACAATTTGATTCGCACACATTGTTTATATAAATAACATGAATTATACAAAATTCAAACTGTATTTGCCCACAACATTTGTATAACTCGTGCGAATTACAATTTATAATTATTATAGGTAAATGTTTTTTGTAAGCATAATTAATTCAAACTATAACTATGTTAAATAATTAACTAGTAAATATTTGCTTATTTGCGTAATTTTTTCTATTTTCAATCCTACCAAATACACCTTTTATCAATCTAATCCTGCCCATATAAGTTATTTGGGCTCTTACTCCATAAAGGCCCAAATAAACAGCCCAAGATCTCAGTCAGCTACTCTTACAAAACCTCACTACTCCATATATAAATCAATCTTCTAGGGTTAGGGCTTCACTGAATCAGCAAAAACTGCCAAGAAGAAACTGAAGCAATGGCCGCCAAGAAGACTGCCCGGAATCCGGAGCTGATTCGTGGAGTGGGAAAATTTTCCCGTTCTAAGATGTACCACAAGAAGGGTCTTTGGGCCATCAAGAAGAAGAACGGTGGCGCTTTACCCGTTCACCCAAAAAAGCCCGCCGTAGCTCCGGTGGCTGAGAAACCCCCAAAATTCTATCCCGCCGATGACGTGAAGAAACCCCTTGTTAACAAACACAAACCAAAACCCACAAAGCTTAGGTCAAGCATTACCCCTGGTACTGTTTTGATTATTCTTGCTGGAAGGTTTAAGGGTAAGAGAGTTGTGTTTTTGAAGCAACTGGTTTCTGGTTTGCTTCTTGTTACTGGTCCATTTAAGCTTAATGGGGTTCCTTTAAGGCGTGTGAATCAAGCTTATGTTATTGCTACCTCAACAAAGGTGGATATTTCTGGAGTGAATGTTGATAAGATTGATGATAAGTACTTTGCTAAACAAGCTGAGAAGAAGCAGAAGAAGGGAGAGGGAGAGTTTTTTGAAGAAAAGAAAGAGGTTTGTATTCATATTTTTGCTCATTTTCTGCTAATGATTGAATCCGTTCTGCATTTTCTGTTTAATGAATGGATCTTTTTGTTTTGTATATGCTTATGGATTGGATCTTCTGTTCATTTTATGCTTAAAAGATTAGATCTTTTTGTTTATTGGATGATTAAACTGTGGATTAGTCATAGGTAAGAAGTCATTTGATGAGAACTGAGAATGAAAATCAGCAAATTCGACATTTTACACTCATCCATATGGTATATTGTAATTTGCTTGAACATGAATAATCTCTTATTCTCCTTTTGTAATGGAGATAAGGTCACATTATCTGATTAGAACTGAGAAAGAGAATCACCAAATTTTACATTTTAGGCGCATTTGTAATAGTGACAGTGGTATTATTGTAGTTTGCTTGAACATGAATAATCTCCTTTGATAATGGAGAAGCTTGGTTAGTGATTGTTCATAGGTAAGAAGTTATGTCTATTCATGTGATGAGAAAGTTAAAGAATGATAATTAGCAAGATTGTCCCTGTGCTTGCTTGATAGTGACAATTGTGTTACTGGAACTTGCTTGAATGGGAATAAACTCCTTTGGTAACGGAGAACCATGGTTAGTAAGTTATGGATCATTCATGTGATGAGAAAGCAGAGAATGTAAATTAGCAAATTTCACTTCTATGTAATTAGCGGTAATGTAGAAACATGGTTACTGATTATTCATAGGTAAGAAGTTATGTCTCATTCATGTCACAATAAAGCAGAGAATGAAAGTTGACAAATTTCACATCTATTCAAGATTCTATGCCTGTAATTCAGTACTATTATTTAAACTTGCTTGAGCATGAATGACTTCCTTTGGTACTATCTGTTTTGATCTTTTCTACTTGGTATTTTGTAGGAGAAGAATGTGCTTCCTCAGGAGAAGAAGGATGACCAGAAAACTGTGGATGCAGCATTGATCAAGGCCATTGAGTCTGTTCCTGAATTGAAGGCTTACTTGTCTGCTAGGTTCTCGCTCAAGTGGGGCATGAAACCCCATGAGCTTGTCTTTTAGACCAGATAAATTAAACTACTTTTGATGAAATTGATTTTGTTAGATCTATTTTGTTTTAAGTTCTGTTTCGAACCTGCGTTTAGTGGTTATATTGAAGATTTTGTTGGTTACAAACATCTTAAGTTGAAACATGCAATGTGAGATTTGCTCTTCTTCAAACATGCAATGGTTGAAACATACATATTTGTGAACCATGCCTTCCATGTCGTGTGTCACCTGTTATGTTTGTTGTCAGCATATCAGCATATTGAACTTCTTATATATTACATGATGGTGTGTTGTGTGTTGATATTTGGGTGTTGGATGAGAAGGGAAGAAGATGGAGATGGCATAAGAGTTTGCCTTTCTAAGAGACCCTTGTCTTAAATCAATTATCTATGCACTTACTAAGCTCACTGCTTTTAGTTTCCAGCAGTTTGCGTCTATGGGTGCTTACAACTCAAACAAAACAGAGATATTTGCCTTCCACTAGTTATTCTATAATCTGACTTGTATTTTACATCTATGATACTTTACGTAATGCATTATATTTTACATCATGAAAACTAAATATATGAGTCACAAACAAAGAGTAATATACATAATATATTAATATTCTCCATTACTTGATAAATACATCACCATAGACAAATTGCTATGCAATATACTACTTTACTAAATAGAATTAAAACTCCCAACCTCAACTACTTGGACAAATATAATGTTTTTTGCTTCAATAAACAATATAATCTAACTTCCCTCAATATATTCGTCATAATATTATCATTTTTTTCTGATGTCCTTCAACCTCTGTCATTTTCTATCAAAGGTGACTTCCTATCTAGAATTTAAACCCATTAACTCTACCACGATGTTTGTCTATTTATGATGTTATCCATTCAAAGCAGTAGCCAAATTTCCCATGTTTATGCCATTATTAGAAGTAGTAATATTCCCTCCACAATAGAAAGAAATTGCTTGCACTGGCACAAATCCAACATTTCTCTTTTTTGAAGAAGAAAGAGAATCAAAACTACTCTTTTGATGATTATTTTTTTCATTTATTGTTCTCTTATAAGATCCAAACCATTTAGCTTCCATATAAGTCAGTCTTCTCCATGGTGGCACATAAATATCCATCTTCTTCATAGACTTCTTCATGGCTCTACTCATGATTTTTACCACTTGCTTCAACTCTTCCACTTTTCCAACGAAAATTCGAGGGAAATTATCGAGCAACGACGTGTAGCAAGGCGTTGCACGAGCTATTTCAAATTCTCCGGCTAATGCAACCTCAATTATATAACGATTAATGCCCATGTGAACATCAATATATACATAACTTCCTGATGTACGATTACCAGCTTTCTCCCATTTTGATTTGCATAATCCTGTAAAAATTGAATGACGCAAAAAATTTAACTTATAGTGTATACTAATAATGCAACTTAAATTATAAAATGTAGAGCCTCTTATAAGCAACGGATTTTGCTGATTTTATGGTTGAGCTACAAAATTTATAAAAAAGTATTTACCAGCATCGAAGCCCCGATCACGCAATTGAATCATCAACCGTCGTTTAAAATCCCACGAGCTCCGGTCATTTGCTTCTACAGCAAGCATAGCGTTTTCCACAGCTTTAATAACTCTTCTCTTCAAATTATCACTGGAATTCTCATCGGAATTCAACAAATTCCTCAAATTCTCCTTAATCTCCGATTCATCAAAGCAATTAACATCAACATTTCCATTAAACTCTTCTAATTTCTCAACAACAGTTACCTCTCCTTCTAAAAACGAATTCACGAGTCCCGATAAATCCGTCAAGCTCTCCGCCACCGCCGGCGATTGTTCACTGCCGCTGCTCTCGCAGATCCTCGCTTTCGCCACCTCATCAAACGCCACAGCTACTCTCTTAAACTTCACCGGTACGTATCTCGCCATTTTTTCCGATCTCAACTTTTTCTTCGAATTTTAAAGAGGAATCGAATACTTATGCATCGATTATGTCGCAATCATGAAGAAAAAATGTGCACAGAGAAGGACTCACTTACCATTAATGGAGTTTTTTTGTTTGTTTGTTTGTTTAGAGTAAAGATGAAGACATTATGTTAATAAAGTTGTATATGTATGTGTAATTTTTTCGAATTTTACACACTAACTTGGATTACAGTGACTGATAGAATGAATGTAGACATAATGTAAGAACAAGTTCGTTGTTTGGCTAAATTTTATTTATTTGAAGGATAATCCAGTAATATACCTTTCAAATGAGTGTCCAAATAAATCATTTCCAACATAAAAATAAAATATTCCACGTGCTTTTATTTTTGAAATTTTTGTTAGGGCGCGTTTTAATATAGCTTAGCTATTAAAGAGTACCATCAAAGGATGTGGTGCAACGGATGAGCTGCTTCTCGCTAAATCGGAGGTCTGGAGTTCGAGTTTTGAAAATGAAAAAAATTCTTGTTCGAAGTGGGGCTCTATGCGACGCACATAGCACGAAATCGAATATAGTTGAACTATAATGTGATAAATAAAAATTAATTGATCGTTCATAAAATTACACCTCCTTATATTTATGATATTAGAGATAAGATTATCATATTTCATGTAGAGAACATGATTCAAAATTTATAATAGAATTTGATCATAATAATCCAATTGATTTATATGTATGCATACAAATTCTATATTATAAATTTTTATTATTTCTTTTTTCTTGCAATCTTGTAGATTATTATACGATGATTTTTGAACTTTTCGTAGATAGAAAATAAACTAGAATTGATATTCATTATGTCTATGACACCAACTAAAGTCCACTTTACTCACAATCATCATATGAATCAACATTTTTGCTTTTGCCAAAGACTATATGTCAAGTAAATACATAATATTAATTTGACTATTTAGTATTCATGAGAATGATAAAAGATGACACCACAGATACACATAGATGTTTTCATTATTTTTAGTCAAGATTAAGATGGTGATGACTTAAAGTGAAGGGACCAAGTTCATGAATGTGTTTATATGTTAAGAAACTAAATTCACTATATATTTCATTATGAACATAATAATTATTATATATTATAGCATTGACTTAAAATCGTTGAACTAGTCTGTCATTAATTTTAAATTCTGAATACGTTTTAGTTGTTCATTTTGCACGAGTACGCATAGATGCAGCAAGTTGAGAACGTAATGCTTGTCCTAAAATGGCAAATAATTTATCTAATTCTTTCACATAATTATAGATAAATTCAATAAGCTTGAGATTTGGTCCACTATGTGTACAAGGTTCGGAAACGATTCGATCAATCGGCCATTACTAGTGATTTCGACTTTATGCAGGTGAGTTGCAATTTGCAATCCAAATTGAGGACAAATTTTTGGGGTTAGCTCATTCTTGTAGGATCGCAATCCTTTGTCCCGAGTAAACCGAGAAGAGATTGAGGAAAATCAGCAATTAGCCTTTTCGAAATAGGAATGCCATTATTCTTGCTTGTTTTACATCTTGTTCAAATGAAGCTTTCTTTGGAATTCTCTACTCTAAGGACTGGGAATGAATTCATCCGTTAAACTCGCCATTTTCATGCATCCAAACATGAACGTCTAGATACAATGACTCTCAAGTGAATAGTAAAAACTAAGCTTATTTCTCAACTTAAATGTACACCAGGGGTAGAAAACAAAAGCGAATAATAGTAATTATATTGAGAATTATGAGATTTTAGATTCAAATTTCAGTATAAGTCAACATACGTAAAATTTATGACAGCGATACTTGAGTTGAAGCATTCAGCTAAAAGTAAATCATATGGTACACAGTTTCTTTACTGGTTATCCACGGTTGGAAATAAGACTTCATTCATAAAAGTATCCTAATTATTCACATACAAGCTAGGGTTTAAGTTTACATATATTCTAGAAAATAATGGATAGTTTTAGAATTAATATAGAGTATAGTAAATGTATCACCATCTATAAACATGGATAAATGTACTGGGGCACGTACTGAATCGATGATCTTTTAGTAAAGTTAGATGTTTTATGCATATATTTTTTTATAATTAGTATAATATATTATGTTGATATTCATACTAAAGTTAAATGATGCACTTGATTGAATGTTGAGTTATTTACTTGAAGACTAGGGATAGGTTTCGACTCTTAAATTATAAAAATCCTAAATTATCATAGATTGTTCTTCATAGTAAACATAACCTTCTTTGAACTCAGTTATATTTAATATGTTAGTTAAACACTTTTACTTACAGAATAATCTTAATGCATTTCTAAAATGTTACATTAGCATCGAGTATCTATGAGATACAGTGAGAATTAATGAGTTGGAGGCTTTGCTACTATATATTGTTTTATTATTATAATTCATTGAATCCTGTATTTTCATTGCTTCTTTTATGTGCTATTTTAAATTGTTCCGCTTTCACTCGAAAATCTATTAAAAATAATATTCCTATCTCTGAGGCAGAAGTAAATTTTATGTATACGTACTATCGTAATTTTTGCTTATGACGAAACAATAGAGGAAACATGTGGGAGGCAATTCCTCAAGGGAAAAAATTTGAAATCATGTAAATTGTAAGTCGCGATTTATAAATAGAAAAATAAAATTTTCGCAATTTTACTTAAATATACAAGTGACAAACAAATAGTAACATGCATATTTTTCAGAATATTCTCCATTACTTTATAAATACATAAATATATACAAATTGCTATGCAATATACCATATGCCTGATAGAATTCAAACCGTCAACCTCAACTACTTGGAGAAACACAATATTTTCTTCTCCAACAAACATTACAAATCTAACTTCCCAAACCCAGCACTAAATCTATCATTTCCTAATGACGATTCCATATCTAGCACTAAATCTATCATTTCCTAATAACAATTTCATATTCAGGATTCAAACCTGAAATTTTTCATCAACTCCACCATAACCTTCGTCGATTCATGATCATATTATCCATTCAAAACTGCAGCCAAATTTCCCATTTTGATGCCACTATTAGAAGTGGAAATAGTCTCTCTACAATAAAAAGAAATTGCTCTCATTGGCACAAATCCAACATGTCTCTTCTTTGAAGAAGAAAAAGAATCAAAACTATTCTTTTGACAGTTATTTTTTTCATTTGTTGTTCTCTTATAAGATCCAAACCATTTAGCTTCCATATAAGCAAGTCTTCTCCATGGTGGCACATAAATATCCATTTTCTTCATAGATTTCTTCATAGCTCTACTCATGATTTTCACCACTTGCTTTAACTCCTCCACTTTTCCAACAAAAACTTGAGGAAAATTTTCAAGCAACGAAGCATAGCAAGGCGTTGCACGAGCTATTTCAAATTCTCTAGCTAATGTAACCTCAATTATGTAACGAGAATTACCATCCACGTTAACATCGATATACTCATAACTCCCAGATGTAACATTCCCAACTTTCTCCCATTTTGATTTGCACAATCCTGTAAAGTTGAATTACGTGAAAAAATTAACTTATATACACTAATAATGCATCATATAACAGATAAAATTATTGTTTAGCTACAAAAATTGTGAAAAAAAGCTTACCTGCATCGAAGCCTCGATCACGCAATTGAGTCATCAACCGTCGTTTAAACTCTGGCGAGCTCCGGTCGTTTGATTCTCCAGCATGCAAAGCATTTTCCACAGCTTTGATAATAATTCTCTTCGAATCATCATTGGAATTCTCATCGGAATTCAACAAATTCCTCAAATTCTCCTTAATTTCCAATTCATCATAGTAATTAGCATCAACATTTCCATCAATCTCTTCGAATTTCTCAGTTGCCTCTCCTTCTAAAAACGAATTCACGAGTCCCGATAAATCAGTCAAACTCTCCACCACCACCGGTGAATGCTCGGTGCCGCTGCTCTCGTAGATCCCCCATTTTGCCACATCATCAAACGCCGCAGCTACTCTCTTAAAATTCGCCGGTACGAATCTCGCCATTTTTTCGATCTCAGCTTTTTCTTCGAAATTTTAAAGACGAATCGAATATTTATGAATCAGTTATGTTGCAATCATGAAGAAAAATGTTCACAGAGGAGTCACTTACCATTAATGGAGGTTTTTTTTTTTAATAGAGTAAAGATGAAGACATTATGTTAATAAAGTTGTACATATTTATATAAGTAATTTTTTTTTTAGTTTCTGTGTAATATTCAAATAGATTCGAATTTTACACAGAAGTTTGGATTATATGAATAACACTATGAATGTAGACATAATGTACGAATAAGTTCGTTATTTAGCTAAGTGTCTTTTCATGGGAGGGATAATCTAATAATTCACCTTTTGTGTGAGTGTGTTGATATAGATCATTTTCTGCTTAAACATAAAATATTCTTCAAGTTATGAGGTTTTAGTTTTGAAGTTTTTCTTTGTGAGCGTTTTTATTTTCAAGGTTAACTTAATTTAATATGAATTTAAATTTAATCAAATCTCAATAGGTGCACTAGATACATAACATTGGATGAAAAATTCTATTAGGGACAATGAAGTTTGACCAATAAATATTATAAAATTTATAGAGTAATACTTATTGAAAACTAAAAATATTCTTGAATTTTAATTTTGTGACTCTGGAATATCAAAAACTATAATGTAAGTCTTGTCAGGGCAATCAAAATTATTTCGAATGATCACACAATATTTTCTATGCATTTCTTAGATACTAGTTTTTCCACGTGTGAGTTGCACGTGCTTTGCACGTGGTTTTCGATCATGTAATCAAGACAATTGAATATAACTTGATGTATGAAAAAAATATATTATGGTAGATATAATTCAACATTGGGGAGTATTTGGCCTTATGCATGCTTTAGTTATTGGTATTTTAAAAAAAGTGTGGAAAATCACTTTTAGACAAATTTAAAAGTATATCCCTTTGTCTTCAAACTTTTAAAAACTCCCTATTTTTAAGAATCACAAATTCAAGAGCATAGCCAATTTTTTTTTATTAATTTATGCACATATATCAACTTTTAGGTTATTCCATTCTCATCAAAATATGACTTCTAAGTTTTCATATTACAGGCAAAAAAAAATATTATTTGGATACTTTCCTTTCTAAGGATTTGAATTGAATTTTTCTTTTTCTACTTATATTTTATTTTAGTTAAAGTAAAATATATGTTCTTACACTCCTTCCAGATGCCTCTTGAAATTACTATCATAAGAATGAGATAACTTTACTATGACATACAAATATAACTCAATTTTGATAAAATTAGTAAAGAAATTGATGGAAATGCTAAGTATTTTTTTTTGGAAGGAATATAATTAGTAATTATTGAGTGTACTAGTCATTTAGTAACTTAAAATGACTACATACTTCATACAAAGAAGAGAAGCCAAAAGAGACCAATGCTCACCACATTGTTTCAAGCATTCAGGACGGGTCTAGAAAATCGATTATAATTTTACGTAAACTCAATAATTTTTATATTAATTTTATTTATATATTAAAAAATTCAGTAAATATTTTATTATGCACGTAGTTAGTATACTATATTATAACATTAACTTAAAGTCTTGAACAAATTCGTTAACTTCAAATTTAGAATATGCTCAAATAAAGTATTGAACTTAAAAATAGATGGAGAAAATTGAAGATGTGATGCTTTTACTAAAATGGCAATTAATTATCTCTTTCTTTCATCTATTCAGATATATATAAAAATAAAACCAATAAAATTTTGAATCTTTGTCTAGATCAATATAAAATATGCAATTCATGAAAACTAAATATATGATTGACAAACAAATAGTAACCTGCATATTTTTCTGAATCTTCATTACTTTAAATACATAAATATACCATATGCTTAATCAAATTCAAATCCTCACCTCAACTACTTGAAGAAAGACAATACATTCTTCTCAACAAACATCATAAACTAATATTTTTTTTTCTCACCAGACATTTAACATCCACTCTAAAAATCTATCATTTCCTAAAGACAATTGTCACAGTCCAACCCTGGGGCCATGACTCGTACCCATTAGGCACTTAAACCAATATTAAATCGCAAAACCACAACTTAAAATCTAAGAATTCCACCAAAATTTCGGCAGAGTTTCCTCTGTTTTTATGCCCTATCCTCATCTGCAGCAGCTCCCAGAAAGTACAAACAACACATATGCACATATATATACAACTAATGCGGGCCGACAAGGTCACCGCTGCGGTCCTGCCGCCTAATAATCACGTCGTACATAAAGTAATGCAGTCTCGCCGCCTGATCAAGTATCAAATGCATGTATTAGACCACGCGCTCAAGTACATCTCACATACCCACTACCCACTAGTATGCACATACCTCTATACAGAAATGCTAAAACATGTGACGGGACAGGGCCCCGTCGTACCCTCGAACATACCAAAGAGGATTCAAAATAAAGAAACCATAAATACCAGTGCATATACCAAAAGAATGCTCCTGGAGCAAAGGAGCGCAACGACGGTGGATAGATGTCCTAGGAGGGAGGCTCTCTCA
>JAOTQJ010000007.1:5616539-5639382 GCA_025642045.1 Solanum sejunctum
AATAAAGTAAAAGATTTGAATCAGGAAAATTGACCCATACTTTGGTTATTTCTAAAGATAAAATACTAAAAGAAAATTTTTGTACCACACGTTTCTATGATAAAAAAATTAATTTTTAATCTTATATGTATTTTTTTATAATTTAAATTTATTTTAATAAAATTCTTGACTCCACTAATATCAATAATAATATTTATTTTTGTAACAATCAACTTTAATAATAGCAGTCAGACATTATAAATAAAATAAATCCAACATTAATGAACCTTTAAAGTAGTTTAAAGTTTTTCTTTTTATGGCAACGTATTCTCTCTTTTCCTTGCTCTATATCTCAATAGGTTAGGTAAACAACTAATACTTCTATTTTATTTTATCTAATATTTTTTATTAAAAAAAGAATATTATTTTATTCTAATTAAAAATAATTTGATTTTAAAATTCACCTTTTATCCTTAATAAAATGAATCTCAACTACATAAATTTTTTAGGATGATTTTAGACCATAAATTTTAAAAGTTTTATTTTTTTTCTTGAACATTGTGTCAAGTCGAAGAATACCACAAAAGATGGGATGGAGAAAGTAGTGTAGACTTAAATATGTTACTGTGAATTCAATTATTATTGAATATTTATTCAAAATTATTGAAGAAACTCGTAAATTTTAAATTCTAGACACACATACGATACGATGTTAGAATTTATATTTGAGACTAGATACAAGATGCTTGTTGCTCATCTAAATGTTGATTGATACAATTAATCGATGTTTATGCTGGTGAGTTGTAGGAAACAACTGATAGAATAGTTGAAGTGATAACAAATTGAGTCAAACATCACTATTTTCCGAAGCAAAAAGAAAATGTCTTATCATATTTTATTAGTTAGTAGGGAAATATTTGGTTGTTTTGATAAAAGAGGCTATGGAATTTGAACTCGTGACCTTAAACTTTGAAAATACTTTTATTTATTAGTGTTGCATATTTAATTTTATCGATAGATCGATTTTCTTCTGCACAGACGCCCTTTAAAAACTAATTAACTCAAAATACTTATATAAGAGCAGGGTTCGCCTACTCCACAGCTCAGGAGAGTTTGGTAGAGCTGAGAAACGAGGAAGATTTTACATTGTGTGATGTATCCAACCCGATCAAGATGTACACGAACGGTTTGGATACGATCTCTCTCGAAGGAGAAGGAATCCGGTACTTCGCGAGCGGAAACACGGAGAGCTGCAAAAATGGGCTGAAAATTCCTGTGAAAGTCCAGCCCAAAGAGCAAAATATGGCCCAAAATGTTGGATCAGTGGCAGTAGCTGATGGGCCTACAATACCTTCTGGATCGACAAATTCAAATGGGCTTTCTTACTTGTTGGTTGTTGGGTTATTAATCTACTTATTGGGCCTTTAGATGAAAATAACAATTATGAGTTGCCGAGACTCTTATTTAAGTAGGATAAGGATAATGTACCACTTTATTTGAACTACTAAAAATATCTTAATTTTGAACTACTAATGCTATCTTTCTTTTGGCATAATTACATTGTTCTCTTTTGGCAGAGTAATATTCATTTTATTACTAGAACATCATTAATGGAAAGGGTAAAAATCAAAGGATTTAGAAACAAATTCAAAAACTTTGGAGGACAAAAAACGTGACCAATTAAATTTTTAAAGATTCATACACTAACACATAAGTTTTTTTAAAAAAATTGAATTCCTATTTCGTGATCTTTAAATGCTAAAAAAAACTTATGTAGATAGTGTATATGCTATAGGAATTTCACTAGCTTATAGTGATCGGTTCTAATCCGTGGCCTAAGACCCATGAAAAACTATCAAAATGACCTTATTCCTATTGCGGAGTCCACAAAATGCTACTAGACGTTGTCTGACACCACCTAGCCTATTGAGACTCTAGGATGACTCATTACAGATTGGTTCGTTTGATTTTTTTAGGAAAAATAGGCCCGGAGCCCTGACAACTCCAGAATTCATGTGCTAACACACCCACGACAAACAATCAAAATCGCTTGTGGTCTAAAAACCACGAAAAACTGTCGAAGTAAAATTTTCTATTCTCTGGACCATAAAATGCTACCAGGTGTCTTTTGACGCCCTCGAGCCACCTAGGACTCTTGGAAGACTCGTTGCGGGCGAGTTGGTATAATTTTTGGGAAAAATGGGCTTGGAGCCCCAGCAACCCCAGAATTTGTGGTCTAACACCCACGAAAAACTGCTTGGCCCATAAAATACTACCAGGTTACTTGGGACTCTTGGCGGACTCAATACAGACAGGTCGGTATAATTTTTCGAGAAAAATGAGCCCAGAGCCCGAGCTACCCCAGAATTCGTGGGCCAACATCCTTAAAAACTATCGAAATTATATGTTTCCTATGTCTTGGCCCATAAAATGCTACCATACATCTTCTGGTATCGCTCGGGCCACCTAGGACTCTTAGCGGGCTCGTTAGGACTAGTTGGTATAATTTTACAAAAAAAAATAAGCTCGAAACCCCAACATCCCAGAATTCGTGGGCTAACACTCACAAAAAACTGTTAAAATCTCCTAATTCATATTTTGGAGTCCATAAATGCTACGAAGTATTGTTCAACGCCACCGGACATACTGAGACTCTTGGCTAGCTCGTTACGGATGGATTTGTATAATTTTTTGGAAAAAATTGGCCCGAAGTACTGACAACCCCAGAATCTGTGGGTTAACACCCATGAAAAACTGTCAAAATCACGTGATCCCTGTTCCACAACCCATAAAATGCTCCAAGGTGTTGTTCTATGGATCCGAGCCTACTAAAACTCGTAGCCAACACATTACGAACAATTCCATGTCTCAGCATCCCCCAAAATCCATAGGCTACACGAAAATTGAAAATTTTGTTGATTCCAAGGAGCTTTTTCGAAAAAACTGAACCTAGAGCCCCGACACCTCCAAAATCTGTTAGTTATACATACTATTTCTCATGTTCTTATGGAAGGTACTATAAAGATTTTGAATAAAAATACTTTGAAAATCATATTACCAAAAAATTCAGTGAATAGCATTAAAAAATTAGAAGATCGCCTTATCCCTTTTGAATATCCCTTAAATGCTAAAAATAGCGTGGATCATGATTAGGCAATACATATTGTTTATCATGCCGATACAAAAGGTCCCGTAATGATTTTGAAAGAAGAAGTACCTAAAACTCATCTCATCGAAAATTCATTGACCAACTAAAACATAAAAATTGAGAAAATCTATCCAACAAAAGCTATGGTTATGGTTCACTAGGTCTTTACAGATAATTCAACAAAACTTGAGGTGAAATAAAAATTCAATCAGACATTTTTAAAAATCCATGAACTAACTTACAAGTATAAATTTATCAAATAATAACAAATTACAAAATTGAACAATTTCACATAACACGTGCAAATGCAATCCTTCCTCATATTACTTATTCTTTCAAGAAACATTGTTCTGCAATTTGGTATAAGATAATCTAATCTATGTGACAACCATAATCAAAAGGTGTAATTACATATAATATTTTCCGATAGAACTATTTTCTTCACATGAAAAGCTTATAAAATATTTGTTAGTAACGTCAACCAGAGGACACTTGATTAATCAAAATTGTTATTCATGTATACATTACTCCCTGGCAAAAAATACCCAAATGGAAATCACAATATAGACCTCTTGCAAAAAAAATGTGTTGGATAGGGGAAAATACACAATAACTTGTAATAATTAGCGCAAATTGAGCTCTCTTTGAGGAAAAATATATTGGGCGAGTATTTGGTCTGTCACTGTGATTTACTGTTCAAGAAATGATCTCCAACACTCAAGAATACATGTTTTCCCAGAATCACCTCAACTGGAGGCTGATTCTCGATGCACTTTACCTTTATCTGCAATGTTAAGTGTAATGGGCGTCAACAATCATATAGTTTTAGCTATGTAACATGAGAATTCTAGCTTATGTGTTCAATGTGCGACCATCTTATCTTAAAAGTTTCACAATTCAACATAGACACAGGCAAGGTGTTATGAGTTAACATTTTCAGAGTCGCCCAAAAAACCAAGACAACTTAGGCTCATACACAAGGAGTATAATCAAGTAATCCCTCTGTTTCAATTTGTTTTCTTTGTATTGGCTAGGCATGGAGTTTAAGAAAGTAAATAAAATTTTTGAATCCTGTGACTTTAAACTAAAGATGTGGAGTGTGCCAAAATGCTTTTTAATCTTATGGTCTTAAACATGTCATGTCGAAATTAGAATTAACGGCTACCGAAATGGGGAGGAAACATTTCTTGTTTAAACTGACTAAAATGCAGAGTAAGACAAACAAATAGAAACATGAGAAGCAATTAAGAGAGACAACCAAGTTGAATTTTGTGACCGTCTTAAACTTATAGATGAGATGGTCATAGAGTTCAGCATTATGAAGGTTCTGTGGTACAAACCTTCCCCTTTCCTTGTTGAAACTCCAATTTCAAGTTATGATGATCCCTCATCAGGAGGTAAGTTTGTAAGCCTTGAGAATACTGTGTGTTTCCTGCAAGATGAAGATGGCTTAGAAACAGAAACCACCTTGGAATGGCCGAAATTTCTGAAACAAGAATCTCAAATTTGACCTCCATATAATGCGGTGATGGCATCTGAATTAAACACTAGACTTGGCCTTGCTAAGGTGATCACAAAGGACAAGTTTGAGATTCCATGGAAACTCTCTTCATCAATAGCTATCTGCAACTTACAAAACTTGTTAACCAGTGAACAAGAAATTACAGAAAAATTGTATAATAAACAGCTTTCCATTATAATCATACGAGATGATTTCAACAGAGAAACTAGCTCTGAATATTAACAATCCGACAACTCGCGAAGAGCTACTAACACAACAAGAGGCCTCAGAACTTACTGCATGTGGTGAGATCAGTTCAGCAGGAAGCAAAGGAGATCCAATGGCATCTTTAATATATGATTCCTGTAACACCAAATTATTCATTAAGAAGGGACAAACAAAGAGACACAAACAAGTTGGGTTTTGGCAATAGAAGCAAGCATGCACTGATGGCCTGACTAAGAAAGAAATTCAAGCTTTCATAATCAGATCTAAAGTCAACAGAAACTGCTTCCTGAAGAACATAGAGTAGCATCATTATTATTTTTTGGCAGAAGTGATAAAAGCCCCTTGGGGCTCCAGGATTAATAATTGTCATCCCCCTTGACCTTCGATCTCTAGAAAATAACCATTTCAACCTCACAGACATAAGTACCATACTACCGTTCTTGAAGAACTATACAGTTTGAGCATATGACATTAAGTTTTCAGTTTCTTCATTAATTTCTTCCACAATCCACCCTGCCAAAAGAAAACCAATGAATTGGCTCATCTTTGTTCTTATCCTGCATCAAACACCATTAGCTTTCAACCAACCTCCATCACTCCTACATCCTACCTTTTATATTCAGAAATTATCTTTTTCCCACCGTCCTCCTCTATGCTCTATCCATGTCAAACTCCTCCTGCAACACCACCATCCACCCACCCCCAACACCCCTCTGCTTCCCAAGAGTACTACCATGTACCTAGTCTGTCTGGGAGAATACTTGAAAAACTGTCAACAGCTCATTCTTCTTCTTTCTCTAGCCAACTTATTCCCTCTTATGTTCCTTTATTTCCTGATCCACTACTCTTTCCCATTGCTCCCCGCTCAACCAAGTTTGCTTCTTTTCATTGCTTTAGTTGATCCCCACCTCCCGCCCCCAAAAACAACCCACTTCTGCCCCAGAACTAACATGAGGAATGCAAATCATAGGCATGGAGGGTGTACTTGCCAGTTGCCACCCCCAAAGTACACATGGGGAAATTTCACAACCAAAGACTTGGGGGATCCGGCAATTCTCTAGATCTCCTCCTCTATCTAGAAGGGCAGATTTCACAAAGACAGGAGCCTAACAAAATAGAAACCATCAAGTAATACTGTGGACCTCAAAAGGTACCTGTGACTCCAAAATCTGCTTCGAGACCTTTTCATCAACATCCAAAGACTTGAAGAAGACCTCTACCATGTCAGTGGGTTCAAGCGCAGCTTTCTTTCTCAGTTTCTGGATCCTATTCACAACCTGCAAGCAGGGTCAGCACCAAAGAAATTCATCAGCAATCTCCCAACACAACAGTAACCAATCAAAATACGAGTAAAACCTCGACAATATCTGCAATTAATCGCATTGAGAACAACTTCTGAGAGTACCTCCCGAGCAACTCCAGCCTCAAAGAGTGAGTCATCAGTACGCAAATCCAGTATCACTAAAACATCACCTGTACGTGCAACGAATGAAAATAAAACTATAAGAAATCGGATTAAACATAAATATTTGAACTTGTGAAGGAGGAGATGCTCACCATCCCCTGCCGCATCTATTTCATCCTCTTTCCTATTCTCTGGGCGTTTGAAACCCCGAACAATCTACAAGCACATGAAAGATTTGAGTTGCGCTATAATAATAATAATAATAATAACTACTCAAGCATCTTGATGCAAATTAGGAGCAAAATAAGCAATACAACCTTCCCGAGAATCTTGCATATAAAGATGAGCAAGATAAAATCTAAGTTTTTCAAAACCTAAGCTCCTCCTTCAAATTAATATTGTACTCGTCTGTCGTAGAATCCAAATTCCATTTCTTCTGCCTAAGTATATCCAAACTAATTCTGAAGACAAGAAACAGATTCCCCCTTCAATAGATTCCCTCTTAAAGATGTTTGACTTAACTACTAACAAAAGGGACTCTACACATGCAATTCCTTTTCTCCTCCCACCCTTTCCCCATTAATTCTCTTTTCCAACAACTTATGTAGTCCTCTTCAAGCCAAAAAAACAAAAAGACAGATATTCACAAACTGGCAGCACTTTTGGACCTCAAATTGCAATTACTAAATAGGGCCAGCATAAGTTTGCAGGAACCTTAACTTCTTCAGCTGCCACCTTTTTTCTCATTTCCATACCTGACAGGCAACTGACCTATTATACCCTTTGTACCCTCTATCCAGGGTTCAATATAGCCAACAAAGGAGAAATCATAACAGAACTGCTTAACTCTTGCTGTTCCGACTGATAAATATGAGGAATTTAAAGATGCAAGTAAACATCATATTTACCTTGATATCACAAAGCTTCAAAGTATGTGAAGCAATAGTAAGTTCTCCTGCTTTCTCAAAAGCAATAATATCTGCTGTTGACATGGCCTTAACTTCCTTGGCAACAACACCCATTGACTTCCCCAACCTTTTTCCTAAAACACTGAGGCAAGGGGAACAGTTAACGAGGTTAATTCAGAGAACAATAAATGAACACAAACTTGGCAAATAACATCTAGATCACCTGAAATCTGGCTCTGCACGCAAAGAAGCATACTTCAATGTGTCATTGCATGGGACCAAAGATTTAATGTTTAGCTCCTCGAGCACATACTGCAATCACAAGAACAGACCACCAAAAATGAATAAGATGACATAATACAGATAAGAGAAGGTAAAAGGGACAAAAACTAAAATGAACATCATTATACTAACACAAAAGAATAGACTTCACCTATTTGGTTATGATTATCATAACTATAAATCATCATTATAAGTCATTTCGTTGGGATTATCAACTATACATCCCTATTCTAAGTGTTGATTAATAATGAACCTAATTAATCAGATAAAGTTATTAAATCAGGTAGCAAATCCAAACCAGAGAAGCCCTTTTGTAATACAACTAAGTTACTGAAAAGTGCAAATGTAGAAAGTAAAAGAGGGATACATTAACCCACTGACACGAAATCATCAATCGGGAAGGAAAGTAATTCCAGCATAAGTAATAGAAGCTTCAACAAACAGGTCAGGCATATCAGCCATATAGAGCAGAGTAGATATAGAGGATTGATAAACCAGTTCCGACAAGATTGACATTGAGGCATAGCAGTCAAAGTTTTTGTCATTTGAGAGAAGTGATGATTGCTCAAGTATCTCACAAAAGCCCTACGCCTTTTAAAAGCTTTTGTATGGTTATTGCCTTAGCGCATAGTGCAAGTTCCAAAATCTGAAACTGACAAATGTATTCAGGCATTTCCACAGAAAAGAAACATGTTTTTTTTTTGTTTTCCAGAAACAAAATAAAAGATAATAGGATGGATGATTGTCTCAAGAAAATGATTCTATTACTTCCTAAGCAGCAGCCTCTCTACTACCTAGCGATAAGAAACACTCCCCCATGCTGCACCTAGTTTTAGGTCTTAATGGTAACTTTTGATTCAATAAGTTCCTTTAACAACATAGTTACACCACCGACATGCAACCCAAGCACTGAAAACATTGTCTTCCCCACCCTCACGCGTATGTTGAGTGGAATTGGTAACACACACTGCTTTACCCTTTCCATTCTCGCAGCCCCAACCATCCTCCAACCCTCAAACTCTTCTCCCTCTTCTCCATTCATCCGACCTACTTTACCTGAACCTCTGAATTCCATATCCTTGCTCTTATGGGAAATTCGTATAAGGATATCTGACTATCCAAGACTTGTTTCATGTTAATTCTGAACTCTAACTAACATAAAAATGACAGTGGTGGTTCCATGTCATAAATAAATAAAAGAACCATAAGCTTTCCTGCACAGCTAATGAATACAAGAAAAAACAATATGGACCTGCTTTTGCATAACAACCCTAATAACTCTTAATAGTGCTCTGACTTTTTCATATAAGTAGTGTACTCGAACTTTATCACATTGATTATATTAGTTACTAAATAAGATTGATGAAATAATGTAAATAAACAATTATAGGATTATATATTTTTACAAGGACTAGAGAGACAAAACAAAGAATATATAATAGAATAATAGGTTGATAACAGGTTAAAGGCATTAGAATGTAATCCCTGTAAAAAGCCAACAGTACAACAGACCTCGCTTAGTATGCCAGCAATATCATCAAGGAATTCCAAATCTGGATGTACAACCACCATTTCCCTGATAGAAAACCAACAAAACCAACATGAACCTTTGCCTTTTGTTCTGCAGGGGTCGAGGAAGAGAAAAGTTGCAGAGGCTAAACCTCAGTGGAGTTTTAAGAGGTTTGTTGTGACGCTCACGAATATTTCGAGCAAGGTCAATAAGTGTCATCATCCTATTAACACTCTGCTCAATACGCTCCCACCTCTGAAATGATTTTAAACATGCATGAAACAAACTTGTGGCAGAGAAGAATGCAAAAATCAGCACCTCATATTTGAAGAATGGCAAGAAAAGGTAAAATTATGTACCTGCCCTTCCACTATAGGATAGCTGCAATAATGAATGCTCTCCTCTGATCCTTTGGAAACTTTCCGCAAATTTTGGTAAAGAACCTCAGTGAAAAAAGGAGTTAATGGTGCCATGGCTTTACAAGCAGTCAGAAGCACCTAACAAATAAAAGACCTACTCTGTTAGAAAGCCACTGCCAGAAGAACTCAAACTCGTAGTGGGATGAAATTGCTAAAGTAAGCACAACAAAAGAAATAAGCTACTTCATACAACTTGGGGGTGGGCTTCAAGCTTTGGCTTCTATTATTCATATGAAATGCATTAAGTACCATAACATATGAATTTCATTCATCACATATTTCTTCCATATGACTATGTCATGCTACACCTATCGGTCACAATAAGAAACTAAACAATGAATAGCAAGAGTTGAATATTTGACCAGCATCAAGCACAGAGCCTAAAACGACACAAACACAGTATGCTAACAACACGACTTCAGGATCTATTATAACAGTAAGAGATGGTACTTACATAGTAAAGAGTTGAAAGAGCAGTTCTGCAGTCTCCCTCACCAGTACGGCCTTTTAGTCTCTTCCGATTGAATCGCACATAGATATTTGTTAAATTATCAAGAAATTTTAGGAGATACGGAACCACCTGCAAAGAGGATAGATAGACCAAAAATCAACAAAGATGCTACTTGCAAATTATAAATTCCCTATGGCTATAATCACACACTTCGACAAAGAGACCGTGTGTATCAATCTACTTTTCCATCTTTAACCATTGATGTGAACTTGTAGATCACACATCTCTTGTAACCACAAACTTCGACAAAGAGACCATGTGTGCCTTATTTACGAGTTTTCAGCTTTAACCATAGATAAATCTGAGAAGCGTCTACGCAATGAAATACAAACATATGGGTATTCTTGTTCAGACATCAAAATTAGGACTCAACACAAACATTTGTAGGAATCAGGTTTTGAAGATAATTATATAAGTCCCTAAGCTCCCTGTAAATAGTTGAGCACATAAACTAGATTTTGTATCCAACACGATTGCAAAACTAACCGTGTACAATCTATAAGCATCCATTTCCTGCCGAACAAAATGCACTAAGCTCTGAGTTGCAGAATTAATCCATTGGTCTAGGACATTTGAAGAACTCTGCAAAGTTTTCTGATCAGTAGGAATGAACGGACCAAATCCATCAATCTCAAGTCTTTTTGCATTCTGAACAAGGAACCTATATGCATTGTACCATGGCAAGAAAACATCTTTCACCTGCATTGATACAATCATCTTCCAAAATTAGGAGAAAACTAAAAGTTCTCTAAAAGTAGTTACTAAAATAACTGATTAAAATCATAGAGATGGAATGCCAGCATAGGTAAAAGATACACTTACGACAGCAAAAACTCCCTCTTTCTTGAAGCGCAAAGGTTCAGCACGGACAACAGGAGAATTTATCAGGTATAAACGCAATGCATCCTGCACAACAAACATATCCATCAATCAGAAGAGCAGAGTACCTCATGTAACAATTGAATAAATGAAGGATTGGCACAACTTACAGCTCCATAATCATTGATAACTTCTGATGGTTGAGGATAGTTCTTTAATCGTTTGCTCATCTTCTTCCCATCCTCAGCCAAGACAAGACCATTGCAAATGAGGTTTCTAAAAGCAGGTTTCCCAAAAAGGGCCGTAGAAAGGACCATAAGGGTGTAGAACCTGCAATTCATAAGAACCTTATAGATTCCACTATTTGAATTTTGGATCTTCTCCGACTTGGAATACATGAAAACAACTAAGCTCACAAAACATAATCAGAAGTATAGAGAACATATTCAGAACACCAGAACATACCATCCACGAGTTTGATCAAGACCTTCTGCCACAAAATGACCAGGGAAATTGTTCTCAAAGAGCTCAACATTCTCAAATGGATAGTGGATATAAGCATAAGGCATTGACCCACTCTCAAACCAGCAATCAAACACCTGGAGAAGTACGACAAATAGCTTTGTCAAAAAGTAGAACAATATTGAAAGAAAAGATTGAAATATACAAGCTCAATATAAAAGTTCAAAAAGAGAGGGGGTTAAATGTGGAGATCGCGTCGAACAATTAGGCCTGGAGTTCCTAAACAAGCATTTCAGCTATATAGGTAAAACATTTCAGAGCTAATACAATTGAATTTCGTCTTGCAAAACATTTAAATGTATTAACCGATTAGTTCCTAGGAAAAGAATTTTAAATAACTGGAACAATGGGCATATCCGCCCTCAACAGGCAGACAGACCAACAAACAAAATGGAGAAAATCTTGGAAGTGGCAGCCGAGGCAGCAGAAACCCATTAGTTTCAAGTACGTATTCATTACGGCTCTCCTGACAACTAAAAATTTCTCAAAGAATAAACAGATAACACTCTGACAATGCAGAAAATACCGACAGCAAAAGGTAATAACTACACCTCATTAAAATAGAGACCAGTTTCTCATTTTTCTCTATACATCCCTGAATCAACATTTAAGATCTTATCCAAGACAATATCAAATATTCCAGAGGTTTAACGAGGGAATCAACATTTCAGCGGACGAAATCAGCATTAAAAGTACATCAACATACCCAGTGAAATCCCACAAAATCAACATTAGAAGTCTTACAATAAATTTAGATGGACTACTTTTTTATAAGGTAAATTCAAAATGGACTGTTAAAATGTTTTTCCTGACTCAATTTTTTCTTCCCAACTCGATAGGGAAATACGTGAAATCCTTGATTTAATCCAACAGAAAAAAGAACCATAAATTCGTAAATTGATTTAACCTCTTTAAAATAAAGCTAATAACACGAAATGATATCCGTCAGATATACTTTTATGTGATAAATGTAATATCAATGTTGTGGAAACCTAATATTAAATGACAGATTAGCTGGTCTTACATCCTCCACACGTCGAAGAACGCCAAATTCAGGCCCCCGACTGGATGGGATGGTTATGTGATCAATGTAGTGACGATGCAAGTCTGTCACCTGCAAATTGAGCAAGAGGAAAGCAGTTGAAGTTAATTGTCCAGATAAAAATAGAACTTAAGACTTCTTTTCAAAAAAAAAAAAAAAACTTAAAGACTCCAAGGAACTCAGCAATAGGATTACTGGAGAATAGTGATGCTAAGAAGACTAACCAGAATCCTAAACATGTGTTTGAATGTAAAGCTTTTCAAGGCTGCTTTATCATATTTGAAGTTTGAACACAAAATAGCAGTCTTCTACAACATGGGTACCTTATGAGGTCTAGGTATATAAATTAAACATTTTATAAAGACGACGTTTCTAGTTTGTTTTTGCATTGAATACTCTATTCTTCAGGAAGGACGATTTCATCTCTTTGCGTATATATTCTTTTGATTTACTTCACTGCTTCATTTGCGTTCCTTCTGGTTATATATCCTTTGTTTCCATATGCCCCTTACTTAGATGTCCAATGACTTATGAAACATGCAGAAAACCAGCAAAAATGAAATCATTTATAAATAATGAGGCTGGAATCACCAATGAAAATTTATGCAGATGTACTTTCAATAACAAAAAAAATTGAAATTTAAAAGAAAAATTCAACTTATACTAAAACTCAGTCACATGCAAGAGCTTACGAAAAATATCAACATCAAAGAATGAATGCTCAGAGAAAGATAATTAAATATGAATTAAGCAGTATTTCCTTTCAAATTTCCCTTGAAATTTTGATGGTAGTAAATTTCACTAAGAGGCTAGTTCATCAAAGAAAAACAGAATCATAAGACAGTCATCAACAGAGAATGATGCAAGTAAAACAGGTATTACAATGTCGGAACAAAGGCAAAACCTTAGCACCAGAGAGCTTTTCCAGTTTTTCAATCGAGTCCATAACAACTATCTCCTCACCATCCTCACTAACCCACACAGGAAGAGGAGTACCCCAGAACCTACTTCGGCTAACAGCCCAATCTCTTGCATTTTCTAACCAATTGTGGAAGCGTTTTTCCTGTAAAAAAAGAACACAAAATAAAAATGAAGATACAGATGAATTATTGGGTTCTGTAAAGACGATTTTATAAATTTCAGCAATCATGATATGTTGATAAATAGAAGGTAGTTAATCAGTATTTATATTCTGAGTAAAAGTATGTGAAACTTAATTCACAGTCTTACAGAACTCAAACCTGGAAAAGCAATTGAGCTTCAACAAAAGTGGATGACGGCTAATATCTCCACTAAAGTAGGATATTACTGACAAATACAGGCTCAGCAATGTAGTACTCCATCATGTAGGACTACAGAATGTGGCGTTTAAAAAATTAATTTTACTCTGTATTTTGAAAGGCGAAGGTGCGGGAAATGCTTTATCAATAGTGCCACGGAGCATAAGCCCAACAAAACTTTACTCCCTCTAGTCCACTTTATTTGTCGCTTTTTTCTTTTGCACGGACCTTAAAGAAAACATTAACTAAAAGGGTAATTTGATAAAATTAACCTTATTTATTTTTTTATCTCAATTTAATACTACTCTTTTTTCACTATATTAATCTCTGCGCATTTATTGAACAAGGGTAAAGGTGGAAACTAATAACTAATTATATCTTAATTTTCTAAAATGAGAACTATGTTGGACCGTTTATTTTGGTAAATGCAACCACTTGTGGGATTTCACTGAGTATGTTGTTATTGTTGTTGTTGTAAATATATTTTAAATTTGAATAAAATTCAAAAGAAAAAGCTACCAAACTAATTTGAATATATACCCAGCAGCACCAACAGCATAGCCTGTGTGTTCCCACAAATGGGATTTGGGAGGGTAGAGTATACATAGCGTTTACCCCTACCTTGGAAGGTAGAAAGGTTGCTCGATAGACCCTCGACTCAAGAATAAACAATTTAAATAGCTAGGCAAAATGGAATACATACGAAAAACAATAAACACGTCATAAAATTCAAGATGCTAGAACAAAAATATTCCAGGATGTACATGGCAAACAATCCAAGTAAAGCATGCATGTGTAGTTCTTATTAGGACACCAGCCCGATCTGCCCCACACTACTGGGGCAAGGCCCAAACCAAGCTCCAACTCCTCTTTTCTAAACATTGATTTTCTGAATGTATGATATATCACTACATTATGGAACATGTGTATATCCTTGAAGGTGCAACTTCATATGAAGATTGTTCCATGAGGAACTTAAACCAGTAAGTATTTTGCAGTAAACTCCACTAAAACCTAACAAACTAAAAACAGCGAGACAAATATGGAGTAAATTAAAAGGTTTTTCCCAGGGTTCAGGCAGCAGCTAGCATGTGCATGGAATAATGATGAATAATGCCTGACTATACATGGAGTGGAACCAACACAAACCAGTGTAACAAAACAAATCCGCAAATCGAATAAATATAAATTACTGTGAACATAATACTTATTTAATTATGACAACAAAAAAGATAACCACGGAATAACTAACCTTCACAAAATCAGGGACCCAATAGGTTTGCTTATTGTTCTCTAGCAATTGATCCTTAATCTTCTCCACCATAATAAACCTGGCCATACCACCAACAATACAGAGATCAATGGATGTATGATAGCATAGGAGAAGATAAAACATTATTGGTCATTAAAAAGAGAAAATAAACATTATAAGAAAAGGAAAGAATATTAAAAAAACAATTTATCAAAGTGACATATGCAATGTCAAGTGCTATAAAATTCATGAATTTTCAATTCCCATGAAACTAAAAAGGCAACCCAGAAATCATGAAAAAGCAAGCCAGCAATTCAGAAAGAGGAAAGATGACATTAAAAAGAATTCATAAATACACAAAACTGAGAATAAATGCTTAATAATATATGGCATCTCAACTCCAAATCACTCTCTTAAAGCTAAATGGTTACTTAAGCTTTTTTGTTGGTCAACGTTGACCACAGTCCATAGTGCTGGATATTTTCTAGTCTTTGTTTAGCACCCTAATTTTAGATTAACACTTTGTATAGGAGCTGAACTGAGCTAAATACTCCTTTTGTCCATCTGTTACTTGTAACTACACTCCTTGTAACTTTGCATCTCCTTGATGCTTTTTAATGAAACATATTACTTCATCAAAAAGAAAAAAGCTTAATAATATATAGATGCGGGAAAGCAAGATTTAGATGCTTGAACAGCTGATGATCCTTCCCGTCTCTTCTTTTATATGTATGGTAGAAAAATCCAGGGGCCAAACAGTGTTTTTTCTAACTTGCCTACTCGATGACTCAAACACCCAACCTAATCATTTGAGTTGGAAAGCCATTTCTTCTAGGCTATTTGTCTTTCTCTTTTGTCTATTGATTTCCATTAGTCTGAAAAAGTAACTCTCCCACTTCACTCACTTGCATTGCAAGAATAATTATCGTGATAAGATATATGTGTTTCACATTACAACATACTCTTTTACATCAAAAAGACAAAAGTTTGAAACTCAAATTTCCCTCGTTCACTTCCCTTTGAAGCAACAAAATTTACCCCTCGTTATCCAGATCAATTCGCCTCTTTGAAAAAAATTAAACAAGGCCAAAACATATGATTATATTTATTAATTCATTATGGTGTAGCTTTAAAAACTCTAAATGCAAGTAACTGCTCTACTGATTCTTTATTCTCAACACGTAAAAATTATGTTCGACATGTTTTAGTGTAATAGTCTAGCATACTTCTAAATATTAGATTTTTCCTTGATGGTAATCTCCAGAGTCAATGTAGGCAGTTCAACACTCCAAGGACTAAAGTTCGGATGAGCTACCACAATCAACTAATAGGAGAGGTTGAGCGGCTACCACCAACTTATATTAGAGAACTTTAGTTCTTGAAGAATTAACCTTCTAGGACATCATAAATTTCAGTTGAAGAGAAACCGTGCACCTGATAAGATTTTGGTTGATGTTCTATAGAAAAAGATTATTTATAGAAAATACAGCTACAAGAGAAGGTACTCAACAATTTTAGGACATGGATTTTTATGTTGATAGTAATCTACTAACTAAAAGAGGATGTGTTTCTATTTTCTTCAGCTTAATCAAGGTTACGGTTCTGCAATACTCATTCAAACCAAACAATTGCAGCTGAACCAAAGAGTGCAATACAGAAAGTTAAGGAATCAACACCAGGTAGATTTTTGAGGACCAATATCCTTCAGCAGACCAATCTCAGCTACTTAACATCCGAACCAACAAGGGTTGCGGTGGAGTGGTAAGTAGTCCATCTTTAACCAGAGGTCTCGGGTCTGAACCTTTTAGGGGATAGAGTCACCTTAGTTAGGGATTGCTTGAACCCCCATGCGGGACTTCTTGTCGGGCACCAATATGGGTACCGGACATCAGGTAGAAAACCAAAAATAAATTAAAAACCATCCGCAATGAAACACTCAATATCATGTCATTCTGAGTGAGACTATACAAAGAGAATGGAGAAAAGCCATGTGCATAGGGAGAGAATACAGAACAAGCTGATTCTCGTTCCGAAAAGCCATAATCTCAGAGGACTAAATAAATATGGCAGCATAGCACAACAAAAAAGTAAAGGATAGAAGCAGTGAGCGATGCATGGAATGATCTGAAGTATGTTACCAGCTGGGAACTGCTCTGTAAATCAGAGGTGTATCAGATCTCCAACAAAAAGGGTAAGAATGCATAAACTTTCCAGATTTGACTAGCCTTCCTTTATCCTGAACCAAACAAAAGTATCTCAAGCATGGATGTTAACCGTAACTAAATAAACAACCATAAATTTATAAAACCATAAAAACAATCCCAAACTCAGATTGAGAACAAGCTACCTACAAGGTTTATGGTAAACCACATTCTCTTTGATGGGCATTTTCAACCGATTTTATTCAGAAATAATCATAATCTCACACTGTTCCATAAAAAATTAAAGGCATGCACATTATAGTGCAAAAAAAAGTAGTAGAGTCTCTTGCCTTCACTGCTTGAGTAATATCATTATCTGCATCCTTAACATATTTTTCTCTGAAGTCAGTAATTCTATCAGTAAAACGACCATTATCATCTACCGCCACAATCAGGCTCTCCCCCTACAGAAAGCCAAATCAAAACAAGTCAGTTTCATTGGAGCTCAAGGTTACAATATCATTAAACACAACAATTACAAAAAGGCCGATTTAGTCAAACACTTCGGAAAATGGCTTGCGGCTACAATATATGCCACTAAGTTTGCAAAGAAAGAGAGAGAAAAGTGCCATAATCCAATAATGTACTACCATCAGCAAGAGAACCATAATTTCATGAAAATCAAGATACTCTCGGTGAATTTTAAGAGACAAAAGAGATGGTGGAGATTGATTCTCTCATGTATATGGTGGTCAGTATGGAGTGAGAAATGCTAGATGTTTTAAAGATAGGTCCAATAGTCAAATGGAATTGTACTATATATTCACTTTTTTGGTATAAATAGTAGAAAGACCATCAAAAGGCCGAAGTAAACAAGCACAATCTAGCTCCTAATATTTTCACAAGCCCCTGAGACATTATCCAGTACATTTTCCCAGGAAGAAAAGGTGATCCCAAGTCAGATGTTGCATTGGGAATTAGAAGTGATAATATCATGCAGGTCCTAACACTTGTAGGAACGTATTACTCGGCCAAAGCTGATAACAAAGCATAAAAGTTCCAGCGCATATATATATATATATACAGAAAATGGCACATGTTTTCTATTACAGGCAAATAGGAATAATTGCAAGAATACTTTGAAGTTCCATAAGTTCTCGAACCTTATTGATTATGTTGTTTGCCATACAAACACGATAATCGTCCTCACCAAAGGCAGGCGCACAATGAACAATCCCAGTACCACTGTCAGAAGTCACATAATCATCTGCAACGACTCTGAATGCTGAATCAGAAAAATCCTTGAAGTAATCAAACAGTGGAACGTACCTGCATTGAATATCTATATAAGCTTCCTTGATAGAATATCAATAAGCTAACCTTGAAAATCATTACTTGCACTAAAAGTTAAGCTCATCGCTGATCAAATTATTAGTGTCTAGTGCAAAAGAAAAAAGGGAAAACCTTAATTCTGGGAAGGGATTTATCGTCATCCAACAAATGACCACATCTTTTGGTGCTTAAAATACAAAAAGAAGAAACTGAGTCATGCTGATACTTGTATAAATAGGTCCATGTAAAAGAGAATATCCAAAATCTTCACAGCTATATGGCTAAAATCCTATACAGACCAACACTTTATGTCCCAGAAGGCTAAAGAGAACCTTCAGATGTACTACGATACATAATACACATGACGCCTATAAGCCCTTCCACTACCGGTACCTTCTCTATTTTTCTGTCTCTAACTTTATCGCTTAAATTAGGTGAACTCTGCCACGCCCAACAAAAATTTATACTTACAGACCACCCAATAAAACAATCACCATCCAACCACCAAAATAGAGTGATGGTAGTTGGGGGTCCTGTGTGGAGGAGAGTACGCATGTCATTGCCAAGCATGCCATTTTGCAATGTTCATCCCCTTCCAAACTCCCCCATTTATTCCCATAAAGAAAAAGGCAGCAAAAGGGAACAAGGAACAGTTACTGGTGGACAGGATCCTAAAATCAGATGTTAAATACACACCAAGCACCACACATTCTAGCATGCCCAAAGCCACTTCATTTGACAATTTCTTTTGAGAAAGATAGCTACTACATTTGACAATTGAGTTCAATTCTTTTTATTTTTTTTTTGAACTGATAATTGAATTCAATCCTTAGTCAAAACACTTGCATATCATTTCTTCACATAAAGAAGTGCTCTTATGAAATATATTCTGCTGCATTTTTGGCTTACAATGGTCATGCCACATAATTTGAAAGAAGCCTACACAAACTGGAATACATGGAGAGTTGATAAGTCCATCAAGAAAGTCTGGGTGATGATCCGTGGAGTTATTTTTCGTGTTTATAAACTAAATAAAAAGGAACCGTACATGTTTTGATAGGATCTCAACTCCAAACCACTCTCCTAAAGCTGGATGTTCCGAATAAGCCTCAAGCTTGAATGAGCTCTCTAACCGATTAGCAAATTTCTTTCACATTTCCCAAAGTCATTCAAATTTACTTATGTTGTCCAGTTGGGTTAATTTAACCCCTGTATTTAGCACTGTGCAATTTTTTGACTTTGTTAGCTCTTTAGTACTAGTTTGAAGATTGTAAAGGAGCTTACAACTTTTGCTTATGCTCTCTGCAAGCCCTTTTGTCTATTCTGTAATTCTGCATCTGCTTGATGCTTTTTAATAAATACCCTAATTCACCAAAGACATTATAAAAGTCACACCTGCTAGTTACACAAATGACAAGAACCAAATACGTCCGTAGAGTCAACAATCTAACAAAATTCAATCACTCAATGTGATGGCAAGTGTCAGAGATTGACCTTTCAAGAGCTCGTTTGAATAATTGAAGTCACAGCTGGTAAAGTCATCAAACATGTTCAACGAAAACAAAGCAAAACAAAACAAAAAACTAAGACAAATTACCAAGGAATGGCTTTTATTTACAATGTGCAGCATGAGTTGGTCAAATATGAATCAGTATACAAGGTAGACAACATGTAAATCAAGTGAACCTTAGAACGTAAAGATGAGGATCACTTCCATCAACTTCCGTTCAAGATACTAGCTACCATATTGCGGACCACATGAAAAAAACTTAGCGCAGCATATCAATTGACAAAGTTCAAGATGAAAATTGCTCACTTCTTCCCCACAAGGGATGACCCAGGAAATTTATCCATCACTTCATAAGTTTCCACATTCTGTGATTTACCACCGGAAGGCTTTGTCTTAGACTTTGGGGTTTGAGTGTCAGCAGCAGGTCCATTTGGGGTGACCTTTTTGGCCTTCTCAACTGGTAGCTCGGCCAATCGAGATTCTGCCACCACATAGATCTTCCCGTTAAATTTATTGCGAACCTGATCATATTATCAAATCAACATCAACAAGCTTAGATTAAGTAAATATTTCCAGATTTACACACCGAGGTTCCTATACCAATAAGAAAGAAATATGATTCGCGTTGCTTTGCTCAAACTGAATAAATCTTATCAAGAGACTTACACACTCCAATTAAATGACAGTCATCTAATGTACAATTTGATTAAATGTAATGAACAATTAATACACCACAGAGCAGGAAATTAACAAAACTGAAAATCTTTGACCTTATAACAACAATAATGACCGCATTTGAAGCACTATAATAGGTTAAAGTAACAAGAAAGCTCTTCAGACGCCGAAGGTATTGTAAATCCAATTAAAGCAACAATTCACTCAAATCTCAAACCACAAACTTTACTGTAGGACTAACCTTGACGTATACAAAATTAGCATTGACACACAGAGCAAGATTACTTGGAAGGGTCCAAGGAGTTGTAGTCCATGCAACAAAGGATGCACCCTCAGGATCATCAACTATAGGGAAGGAAACCATGATTTCAGGGTCACTTACTTCCTGCACCAGAGCCAGAAAAGGAAAATAACTTTTGAAACTTCTTGATGAAGGAAAGACAATTACATAA
The DNA here is from genome assembly GCA_025642045.1 of Solanum sejunctum. Classification (NCBI taxonomy): domain Eukaryota; kingdom Viridiplantae; phylum Streptophyta; class Magnoliopsida; order Solanales; family Solanaceae; genus Solanum; species Solanum sejunctum. Next base: position 5,637,456 of record JAOTQJ010000007.1, read on the forward strand.
AAGCACATAAATAAGCAATCACCAGTACAAAGAGAGAAAAAAATTTAGCACTTTGAGCATTGCTAAATAATATCCATTACAGACCTTGTAATTTGAATTAGCTTCAAAATTGGATAATGGAGTCTTCAAACCAGTACTATAAGGCATAACCTGCAAAAAACAAAAATTAGGAAAAGAGTCAAATTTCTTTCAAACCCAACTACATCACTTCTTCTTTCAAAACCAACTACACAGTTGAGAGCCCATCTGTTCCAATATTGGAGGAGAAGTTTATATGGCATCATGTGAGTTCAACCATACTGGCTGGTGGGTTGATGGAGGTAGCACAAAATAGCCCAAACAGGCGGACCACTGCGGGAAAAAAGGAGGTTCTCCTCAAACCGGATACTCTTCTTTTTATTTTGAGAAAGGTTACAGCATTACAATTTTTTAGCACAGAAGCCGTGTTGATAGCCACATATTACTCACTGATTATTCTACCAGATTTTCTTGCCGAAAAAAAAAAATACTAGACCAAGCATCACCCTGAATTACACTAGTGTTTCTTTCAAACCCAACTATACTATTGTATCTGGCACCCATATGAGTTTGAGCATGCTGGCTGAAAGATTAATTGAGGTAACCTTTTTCCTTAGAAAGGTTACAGTATTATAAATTTCAGCAGAAAGGCTGTGCTGATTGATGGTCATATAACACTTGACAAATTGTTTTTCCTTTAGATTTTTTTTTTTTTGGAAGCATGCATCGAACATCGTATTGAATTATACTACAAAGCCAAGAAGTAAAAAAAAAGGGACAATCCTTGAAACCTTTATAAATAAGACTCTTCGGAAACAAATAAACTACTGTTTCTTTTACCCAGCTACACTACAATTTCCTTCAAACCCAACTACACTTATCTGATCCCATCTGCTCCACTCAGAGTGGGAAGAAAATTTGACAATCGTATGAGCTTAAGCATGCTGGCTGGTGGATTAATTGAGGGAACCTTTTCCTCAGTGCAAAGACTGCTGATAACCATACAATACTCAACGAACTATTTTAGAAAACAAATGAAACGAACAAACCTTGAAACCTTATAAATAAGACCCTTCTGCAGCAACTAAACTACTGTTTCTTTTACCCAGCTACACTATGGTTGGCAAATTTATCTGGCACTCGTATGAACTTAAACATCCAGGCTGGTTCCTTTTTCTCAGCACAAAGACTGCTGATAGCTATATAGTACTCAATGAACTGTCTATTGTTTTTTAGTTAAGTAAAAGCATACTGCTTTCTAATTAAACATCAGCTTGAATTATACAAGAAGTTGAAGAACAAGAGAATAGGGCAAACCTTGAAACCTTTATAAATAAGATCTTCTGAAACACCTAAACTACTATTCCTTTTACCCAGCTACACTACAGTTTCCTTCAAACCCAACTACACTTATTTGATCCCATCTGTCCAATCATGGTGGGAAGAAAAATTTGACACTCATATGAGCTTAAGCATGCTGGCTGGTGTATTAACCGGGGTAACCTTTTTCTCAGCACAAAGACTGTTGATAGCCACATAATACTCAGTAAACTGTTTTTTTTTTTAAAATAGAAAAAGGAAAAACCTTGAAACCCTATAGATAAGACCCTTCTGAAGCAACTAAACTACTGCTTCTTTTACCCAGCTACACTATTTTGACAAAACTATCCAGCACTCCTATGAGCATAAACATCCAGGCTTGTGCCTTTTTCTCGGCACAAAGACTAAGGATAGCCATATAATACTAAATGTAACTGTTTTTTAATTAATGAAAAGCACAATACTTTCTAATTAAAATATCAGCTTGAATTATACAACAAGAACAAGAATAAGAAAAAGGTACAAACCTTGGAACCTTTAAAAATAAGACCCTTCTGAAACAACCAAACTGTTGTTTCTTTTACCCAAC
>JAOTQJ010000007.1:5647642-5691503 GCA_025642045.1 Solanum sejunctum
ATGGCACGAAATTTTTGACTCGTGCATGGCACGAAATTTTTAATGCGTCTATATCGACAGGAGAACCATTTTTAGTAAACAAAAAAAAGCGAGCCAATTTATTTATAAACAAAATTTGTAAAAAAAATTTTTCAATATAAAGAGTATGAGATGCAGTTCAACAAACACTTGTATAAAGTTCTTGTTATGTAACATAATTTCTATCCTAACAAACTTGATTCACGTCACATTTTTGGCTAGAAAAGAACATCTACCTACAAGTTTATCCAACCTCTTGCCACAAATTTATTGCCCACTTTTTGCTCATCTGTCAACCACAACAATCTTTCTAGACTGTTACAAACAAAGCAAAGCTTGCTCATTGTATAAGGTTTAAACGTCGAACAAAACATGAAGTTCAGTTTCTTTTCCAACCCATTACGTTCTCAAGATGTCGCCCAATATGAGAACCAATGCTATCTTGGTTTGTTCTATTGATTTGTCCTGTCAAAACACAGAAGAGGGAGATATTACAACTTAGAAACTACATAATCATGGAGTGGCCAACATGCAAAAAACATAGACATCTAAATAAACATTCACCTCTCCCGTAACACGACATAGCTACTTCCTGAAGGAGTCTTCTGTATCTTAGAGATCTTCCTCAATACTTCAGCAAAAGCAGCCTTATCCTGCAACAATATAATTAAGTCAGTCACGTAAGGTTAAGATGAACCCACGAGAAGTAAAAAAAAGTTCTAAGACTTGGCCAACGTGCAGTGCAACATTTTTTCAGATGCTATGAAGCATATAGTCAGCAACAAGAATCTCAAGTAAATCTTTTATAACAGGTTTTCCCTGCATTTACAAGCCTAAACTATACGTCAGTGAGCCACAATGGTCAAATGTATCTCGACATACTAGCCTTGCCATACCTCTTTGCATTTCAAACGAGATTTAAATTGGCTGACAAGATCCTGTGTGGTCACTGGTTTTCTCTGCAATAGAACAGCTCTAATTTCATCTTCAGTAACAGGACCTGTCGCAGCATTTGGAGCAACTTTGGAAGAGGGTGATGTACCCTTTGGAAGAACACTGCTCTTTGCAGTAGATGGAGTTTCGTCTTTCCCAGGTTTGGCATCCTGCAGGGGTGAAGATAAGAAGATCAGCAATAATATGGTAAGAGAAAGGAATAATCCCTCCTTAGAAAATCAAGAAGTTGGATTAATAGTAGTCTCAAAATCATAGTTAAACGGTTTTCTGGGTGAGTGTGAAACTTGATTACTTGATATGCCTAGGTAGCATCTTATTTTAATGCAAAGTACCACATCATAGTAATCACTTACCGTCTCTGTTTTCACTTTTTTCAAGGGAGCACCATTAGTTGGTTTTGACTCATCTCCATTGGCTTTCCTTTTAGTCTTAGTTGATTTTGAAGTTGGAGTTCCACGGTTGGATCCAGAAGCAGCTGGTTTCAAGGGACTGCTGGTCTCAACCGGTTCTTCTTTAGGAGCTTCCTTCGGCTTAGGAGCTAATACAGGTGAAATATCTTCTTCTGTCTGATAAAGCCGGAAGGGAAAAACCACCTTAGAGAGAGAACAAACCATGGATCGACAAAACAAAACTACTAGATGTCAAAATAAACAAATGGAGGAAGCTACGAACTTAGACCATTCCAAACTGGGATGAGGAAAATAGTGTAAGGGCCTAGATGTCACTTTTATGAGAAGTTTAAGAGCCTGCTTATTCGCCCCTAAATGTATTTGCTCTCTTAACTGAGATAGCAAATACAAAAAGAAGAAATAGTTCTGTACCCATCTAACGCAAAAAGTAAAAGAAACCTTCACATGGCAACCAATAATGAATCAAAACTTACATCATCATCATCATCGTCATCCTCGGCATCTGATTCATTCAATCCATTGGCTTTTCCAAGCAACTTTTTCAACTCCTTTCCAGATTTGCTTAAACCACCTCCCTCTTCTTCACCTTCCTCCTCGTCATCTTCATCCTGGGTCACACGAAGGGGGGGACAAAAGTTATTATATGAGAGTCCACATCCATAAGTAGAGAAAGAGTGTTAATGCACATGGTAGAAAATAAAACTGAAACCACTTTCTTAATGAATAGTCCTACAGAATCTGTGCGCAAGCTACACGTACTATTCACAGGTACAATCTCATTTACATATAAAGGTGGAGCTCCTCCTAGAAACAAAATCTTATACCCCAAAATTTACTGACCACAAACAAGTAAAATGGTCCACTAAAAGCAAGTTTTATCCACTTCTGCATGCATCACAACAGAGGTACGTCTGTTTACAGTTTAATCCATCCTGGGTAAGACTCCTTACATCTTATAGAAATAAAAACATGCTCAAGGCCAGAAAAGAGATTATAGCCCAATAAAATTTATAGCCCAAATACATGTTACATAATCCTGCTGGGTGCAGCATGATGTGGAGTTATTCACTAGCAGAATTTCAAAATTCCACAAATTACAAACCTGCTTTATCTCTGGAGGAGCAGGAATTTCAGGAGCCAAATCCTCCCTCTCCTCAGGATCATTCCCAACAGCTTCATCATCATCTGTAAAAATCTCCTCATGCTCCCAGTCATCCCCTGGAAAAAAGGGAGAGCCCTTCAGCAGAAACAAAAGAAATCTGACAGCAGAAGCTGATCAAATGATGCAGAAACAACCTAATGCACTCAGAAAAAGAAAAAACAGAACCAAAGATGAACAAAGTCCCACTTTAGAGTGACAAAACAGCAATTGTAGACTTTTTTCTGTTAGAAGTCATTTCAAGTTCTTAAAACCAGGAAAAGAGAATAGATAACGTGAACTGCAGTAATTCGTGGACATCAATTTACAAGAAAAAGATGCAAATTGTTTCAAACAATGATTTCAATGAGAAAAATCCAGGAGAGCTCTATTATGCTAGCTGAGAGCTAGACGGAGAAGGATATTGAGGTTTCCAACCATTTAGAATGAAGACACAGGCCATAGTCAGTCAGTCAATCTGCAAAGCATTCTAGGAAGAAGGAAGTCTTTACCTTTTTCAATATCATCATCATCGAGGTCAAGATCGCCCCCTCTAGGACCCTCTTCATCATCATCGTCTCTTTTGTTGAGCCCCAACCTGTTTTTCCTAGCAGTCTCCTCTTCCTCATCTTCATCCCCATGTTCTGACGCATTGCCTTCATCGTCATCACCAGAAGTTTTCTTACGCCCCCTTGTCCCACCAGATCCACTTTCTTTGTCATCAAATCTTTCTACTTCACCAAAGGCAGCAGGTCCATTATTTGCTGCTTTCATCATCCATCTCTGGTAGCCATCTGCTGTTTTTCTTCGGTTTTTCATTTTCTCTTCTGCTTCCTCCAGAGTAAGTTGCTTATATTGGGCTACTTTGCTGAAGTTATACCTAATTTAAAAAGAAAAAAAGAAAAGGAATAGATGCAAATCCAAGATTTAAGAGAATATTTATGATGTCAAAGCTGCAGAAACAATGAAAACTAAGATGCATACCAAGAACCAGCAGGGATAGCAAATAACTCTTCACCCTGCATCATCAGTAAATAATATTGTGCTGACTGTGATCCCTCAAGATGACCATGGTACTGAAATTGACCAGTTTCATCTTCTAATAGCCATGGTTTATTCTTGTACTTCTCCTGCAATTTCATAGAAAATAAAGGGCATAAATGAACATATAAGACCCGACACTAAAGATCAAAGTTTGACAAGAAGGAACAACAGACATCAATAGTTGCATAATTTGATAACTAGAATTTGAAACCTCCTATCTAATCTAATTATATTTCTCAGGCTTATGCCTAGGAAGCTTCGCGGAATAGGGTGTATGGTATCCTTTTACATCGAGCAGATTCTCACACATGCATATATAATAGAATTAAAATAAGCACAAGGAGACCTTACAATTTTCAATTATAAAAAGTAGAAATACATACACAGACACACATGTGCAATTGACGCAACAGGGATGATACTACTAAATATTTCGTACCCGCAAAGCATCTGTAACTTGACGTCCTTGCAAACCTTCTTTTTGTAAAGTCCATTTGCTGTCATTTTTCTTTTTTGAAAATTTAGGTAAGCCTGAAGCAAATCTAGCAATGAAATGATTCTTGTCATTGCTGGAGCAAGCCCGAACATTATACTCCTGCACATAAACATAATTTCCATGGTCAGAGTCTTATGCCCAATTTTGCACAATGGATAAAGCAAAAGAATGCATCAGAGACAATATCTTTCATGAATTAACACACGTTGAATGCTTTCGGCAAGAAAATTTCAGTCGGCACTAGCTACCAAAGTATGGTCTCAGCAAGCATCTAACTGATATCATAAACGTGATTAAGATGCTCAATTAAATATTTTGGAAACAAAATAGAGCAAATCAAATCAATTCAGCAGGCAGAAGCGAGCACATCCTAAATTTGAGGTTGGTCTAACACACTTTACCTCTTTCATCTCCAAAATGCATCAGCCTTCACAAAGTTGAAATCAGTCATGCTCATGAAATAATTGCATTCATCAATAAATCCAGAACAATTCTAAGTTAATTTATGAACCGATTAAACAACTTTCTGCAGGGGCGAAGTTGAATATTTTGGAGAAGTATAAAGGGGTTATATTTACTTCTCAAAGACACGTTACAGATCAACTTTATTAAAAAAAAAAAATCTTCATCTATATCAAAAAGACATGTCACAGATCAACAAATGTAATCTTTAATTCAGCAAGCCTTAGCTTCTCTAGGCAACACAATACTGCCTATATTCCTCATCCTTCTATTATTCTATCCTTGCTCAGGTCTCAGATAATCAAAACAAAGGTAAGAAGGAACTAATTAACGCACAAAATCAATATAAGATCAAGACAAATTACAGGTGTGGTGTGTTTAGCAAATGGCAACATAATCAGGAAAACAAGGATAAAAAAGATAACCAAAATGTTAGAGAAGTAAGGGATGAATATAAGAAAAAAAATAGTGAAGTATAGGGTGGCAAGAAATCTTGATCTTGGAGGGAGAAAGGATAATGTATTTGGGTTAAAATAAGGCATCGGAAGGATAGTATACTGATGCAATGCTACCTATGTGTGTCAAACATCTTCTACCAAGAATAGCTTACTTTATTGTCTATAGGAAAACGTGAATCTATTTTTATCAAAGGAGTCCTACAGGATAAAAAAGCGTAGTTCGATCAAAACATCAACTTTAATAATCAATTCTCCAAATATTTACACATATGCAACTCCACATTGTTGAGTGACCAAGTAGTCCACTGTTCTGGTCGAAGGCCAAAAATTGGTCGCTTTTGCCATACAATTTTATTAACCACTTAGCAGATAGCACAAGCAAAAGGCACACGTGATTGGCTTCCTATATCCACGACGTTTTGAATTTTGCAACTACAGCAAGAAACCACTACCATCTCCTTACGGTCATTGCACTCTTGGATAAACACCATCAAACTCAAACACACCAATCTCTACATAAGAGAAACCTAGATTATGTCCACCCCTTGCCAATTAGCTTAAACAGAACTAAGGACATAATGCTTCAATGTCTGAAAAACCAAAAGGTACCCACAAACTCTGGCAAACACTCAGAGAAACTACTAGCATCTATCAACTACGTTTGAATCCCAAACTAGTTGGGATGGACAATATGAAGACTCTGAAGAAACCTATCCGCACCATGTCTTTGCTCCAAACAGAAAGATAACTCTAGGAGGAAGCCTAGTCACAATTGAGACATTAACTAACCATGGTTGACAAAATTTTATGTAATATACACGTTACATTGCTACAGCGGAACCAGAGTTTTCACAAAGGAAATTCAAAATATACAAAAAGTAAACATAAAAAGAAGGCCAAGGTATTCAAAATCTACTATATATTCATGAAAGCAGTAATTTTGGCCCTGTATATACCAAATAATTTTTTGAAGAACCCCATTGCAATACCCTAGCTCCACTCATGGTTGTGCATACCCTTATTTATTTGTAACAAATATGTGGTATCCTTTTTCCCTAAATCCTTGACACGCTCCCCACTCTAAGTAGATTCGTCTGTTCCAATATTAGTAAGTAAATATACACAGATAAAACACCTATTCATCTTATTTTATTTTTTGATAATCATGGCATCTAGGCTAGCTTTCGCACCTCGACTAATCCCATAAGATACCTACCATATCCAATCCACAACAAATACCAGGTAACTCTGTCCACCAAGGCTAACAAATACCAGGTAACTCTGTCCACCAAGGCTAGAACAGATAGAAAGAAATCACATAATGTTTTTCTGTCATCCATTTCATTATCCATTAGGCCACATCCTTTGTGTACAAATTCACTCAAATTTCAGTACTCATGGAAAGCTCAATATAGAAAACATACTCAAACAAACATGTAGGAGTAAAGTGTCTATATCTATGAGGTAGGGGTAAGATTTGCTTTCTCTCTACCCTTGTGCGATAACACTGGGAATGTTGTATTCAAAACAATAGTGTGACCATACCCTTACTTATGTGTAGCAAACATGGGCATTTTTTACCCTAAATCCTTGACACCCTCTCTCCCCCCCCCCCCTATATATATGCAGGCTCATTTCATTCTTGTCTCCGATACTTGTTAGTATATTATACACAGATATTTTCACCCAAATGTCAGTTGCCATAGCCAAATTTAACACAGAAAACATACTCGAATCAATCGCGTAACTGGAGTTCCACACTCATAGCACTTATCACGAGTCTCAGCCATGTTTTTACCACAAGACAAACAGAGAGTCAAGTGCTTGCATGAGCTTCCATACAGATCCGATGAGGAACCGCACCTGCTACATGAAGGTTTCAGAATCAAATCTATCGACATTACTCTCCCTGCAAATCCAAAAAACACTAAAAATCATTCAGTTCATCAGAATTAGGGTTCCGTATAAGCAATTCGATTAGGGAAAATTGACTAAATAATCAAAAATTCACCGTTAATATTGATTTTTTCCAATTTATTTGCCTCGTTTATGGATTTTTGATTTCTCGTTAAGGAACGTTCGTTAGATCGAGAGGAGATTGAAGAGGGAATGAGAAATGAGTTGAATTGACCGAAGGGGAAACCGGGTATTTATAGATGAATCCACGCGAATTCGGATGGATTTTTTGGTTATTGTATGATGACCACCTCAAGTTTGTGAAATTGCTATTTTGAACCCCTCATGGATTTGGGGGATTTCTTTTCCGTTTTTTATTCAGATATTCATATTTAAGTCTGGTTAATATGAATCCACATTGGGCGGGACTAATTGAAGACCGGACTCAATTGAAAGTTTTCTCTATATCTAAGTTTTAGATTGTAAATTCAAGATAATATACATAAGCATTTTATTATCATACTTGTATTAAATGATGTTAAGACTTTAAGTCATGAAAAATGATTTGAATAATAAGTAATTATTTTTAGATATAAAACATAAAAAATATGTATTTTTTTCTTGATATGTTAAAAGTGACTATAAAAATAAAAATATAATTTCGTATAATGGGACGACAACGATAACAGCGACATACCAAGTATAATTTCATTAATTACGATCAAAGAAGGATGAATTGCAAATAAATCTTATCTCTAACTCAATCAAAGAGGGACTATTTTTGATAACTCTCAACTCAAAAAATATAATCCAAAACAATCTACAAATGAATGACATGTTTGGATGGTTACCTCATGTATATATTGTATTATTAATTTAAATACAATATTTGTTTTGATCTTTATGTAAATTTCATTGTATCATCTCGTCTAAAACTATTGTTACATAATGATGAAAATACCCATTTTTTGTGTAATGATCAATTTGGTGGGATCGCATTATTACATTACTATTTTCTTCTTATTTTAACTTCATTTATTATTTAGTAATTGCATTTTATCATTTTTCCTTGTTTTTTCATATTAGTTCTATCACATATATTCTAATCTCTTGTAAATATATCATTCAAATAATAAATTTATGACATTGTATAAAGATAAAAAATGATACAATCTATTTAAATATTATTATTATTAAAATAATATATTATAATACAATACAACACAAAACAACACATGACAACCATCCAAATAAAGTGAAAGTTACGTAATAGTAATTATAACAAAATAATATGATATTTCAAAAAACAAAAAAATAAATAATAACATAAATCAAAAAGACAAAAATTACAAAAATAACTACTTGTATCAACAAATAATGAGACAACACATTACTACTTATTCATCTTCTATCTTATATGTATTATTCGCGATCTTTTATCTAAAATCATAATAAACTAAAATAATCAAAAGTTATATCTAACATTTTTAATATTTTTTCAATCTTACTCTACCTCTTTACATATTATTCATAATTAACGTCTCACCTAAACTATAAACCATCTCAATCTATGTCACTGCATATTACTTACACCACATGCTAGTGTGAAGCGACGAAAAAGGAGGACTGCTCCTTTGAATGATAGGTGACAACCACCGTTGATCCTATCTACTACTTCTCAAACTCGCAATCCTGACCGTCCATTCAATTAATAGTTCTTAAAGAACATCAATAAAATCGTAATCCATTTTCACTAGTCATCTATAAATTCTCTTCTTTGCTTTCATCACCATCTTCACTGTCACTCTCACTGTGAACTCGAGCTCCAAAACGTCGTCGTTTTTTGCTCTTCCTTCTCTTCCTAATCGGCGTCGTCATGGTGTTGAAGTCGTTTGTTGAAGTTGAACAGGAATCTCACTTCCCTCTCGAGAACCTTCCGTATGGTGTATTCAAGCCTGAACCGGGTTCATTTCCTCGACCGGGCGTCGCTATTGGAAACTACGTTTTGGACTTATCGGCGATTGCTTCTGCAGGTTTATTTGACGGTCCTTTACTCAGAAACTCCGATTGTTTCAATCAGGTCTGTTCGTGTTCTACTTTTAGAAAAAGAAATCAGTTTAAACGTAATTTCGTTGATTTTTGTGCTATATTTTGTTCTATTGTTTAGACGGAAGTGTGTAATTTTCCGACTATTAAGTTCAGTTTTAGCTAATTTTCGTCGATTCTGTCTGTTGCTTTTTGGTCCTGCATTGACAGTTGCTTTCGTAGAAGGCGATTGATTTTATTTTGTATTAGCTACCATGCTATGTGTAAAGAGTCCTGCGATATTTTTGGAGTTATAGCTTAGGTCTTTTTGGTTTTCAAATTCATTCAGTTCTGAAGCAAGTATGATATTATGCTCTGTTTTGTTGTATGTTTAGAGAATTTTCTACTGTTAGTTTCAGCTTTAAGGTAATCTTGGTTGATTTTTGTGCTCTGTTTTTCCTATTGTTTGGGCGGACGTGTATAATTCTCCAGTCGTTAAGTTGAGTCTAGCCAATTTTTGTTGATTTATGAGCTCTTCTTTAATTATTCTCAAATTAAAAGGCAGCCATTATTTCAAGTTTGTAATAGGAAATTGCCTAACAATATATTTATGGTAAGCCACAAAGCCTCGTTTAGTAGGCACACTGGGTGCTGTGGCTATTCTCTGCTGATGGCAAGGTTGAGAGACTGTGATAATCATCAGTCATTTATGCAATTCATTTGCAGCCTAACTTGAACAAGTTTGTTGGTTTGGGACGACCTGCATGGAAGGAAGCTCGAGTGACATTGCAAAAGCTGTTATCAGGTATCCCCTGCATGTTTGGATGGAGGTTAGATCATCAAATCATAATCATAAACCCTCACAACCGTTTGATAGACATAAGAACCTAGATTTGAACCAGTAAGACAAACCACATTCTCTTCAGTTTCATTTTGGATTCATTTCCTATGTCACTTGAAAACATATTAAAATCTAAAAGATTTTATCGTATTTATTTTATCCATAGATTCTAAAAATTCATAAAACCCTTTAAGGTTGAGTGAGTGATGCCCCAAAGGGTATCACGAACGTTAGACTTGAGAGACATCGGTACTCCAGTGCATTTCTCCATCTGAATCAGAATTAAAACCTAAAAATCTCCATGCACTCTATCCTGCAATTTCTGGTATTGGGTTTCCTGAGGTCCATCTCTTTCTGGGCAACCTCCCAGGTTATGGAATAAGATCTTTGGGTGGGAATTTTCATCAATTAATAAAATGAGGTACACAAGGAGGGGGACTTAATACCATAATCCTCCTCGAAAGAAAAAATACTTAAAACTTATCATAATCTCATTGAGTTTGATCGTTGAGGGGCTTTAATGAAAGTTGAAGCTGGATTGTTCTATTTTGTTCTGGTGCAGCCACAGAACCAACATTGCGTGACAATGCTGATTTAAGACAGATAGCACTTCTGCCTATGGTAAGACATGTTCCCTTGGAATTGTCATGTCTGTTCGTGAACTCATGTTGTCTTAATTCTCGTGTTGTGTTGGTCAATTCTTCAGGAAAAGGTGCAAATGCTTCTACCAGTTGCGATTGGAGACTACACAGACTTCTTTGCATCAATGCACCATGCTAAGAATTGTGGGACTATTTTTCGTGGCCCTGAAAATCCTATCAACCTTAATTGGTACGCCGTCGACATAGCCACATGTGAAAAGTTTCATAGAATATATTATCTTTTACGATACATGCAAGCTCATGCAGGGTGGGGTGGCGGCGGCAGTGGTTTAGAACTTCCATATTTTCGTGTTCATAGATGTATATGCTTGTTCATGACTCTAATCACCCTTTTCAGGTTCCATCTTCCTATTGCATACCATGGGCGAGCATCATCAATCGTCATTTCTGGAACAGATATTGTTAGACCCAGGTGATCTCATAAGTAGATTTTCCTGTCCTTTCTAGAAATCCTTATCAGTTTGTTTGTGTGGGGAGGAGTTAGGAAGATAGCTATGTTGTGCCTTAAGACATATTTGATAGGAATTGTGTTTGCACTAATCATTGAGGTGTTTGCGGATTTATGCGGTGACCACTCCTTTGCTAGAAGAGTCCCAAAGCAGTAGCACCTAAGTGAATCTATCTGATTGATTTTTAACACTGTATGTTCTGTGGCATTTCATGTTATTTCAAACTTCTTGTTTTGCACCTGGTACTGAATCATGTCCATTCTTGTGTCGAAACATGAAATGAAGCGTTTCCTTTTTGTGAGATCAATTATGAAATTTGACTCTTTATTAAATTCCAAGTCTTGCGCTAATGGTGCATGTTATATTCATATCAATAACGTAAAAAGATTATGTGCGATCTGATTTGTCCTACTACGCCGTTCATTTCAAGTAACTTTGGCATTTCTTTTCTTTTTAATTCTTCTTTAAATGTGTCTTACAGAGGACAAGGTCATCCAACTGTTAATTCTGCGCCGTATTTTGGACCTTCGAGAAAATTGGATTTTGAGTTGGAAATGGTAAGAGCTTATGTCACGGAAGTGCTTTGTTTATTGTTGGTCCAACTTTCATCTTCATCTTCCTTTCTGAGTTGCTTATTAGTTCCATTTTACACACCATACTTGTTTTGCTTCAAGGCTGCTATAGTTGGCCCTGGTAATGAACTAGGAACAACAGTTGACGTCACTGAGGCTGCAGATCATATATTTGGACTTGTCTTGATGAATGATTGGAGTGGTATGCTCAATACTATGCTTGACTATTTAAAATTCTCGTGGAATGATTCTCTGCTGATAAGAGGCTATTTTAAACAGCGCGAGATATCCAGGCATGGGAGTATGTGCCTCTTGGTCCTTTTCTTGGAAAGAGCTTTGGTAAGAAATCCAATTGATTTATTGCATGCATTTAACTGCTGCCGTCTTAAAATTTCCCTGACATAATCTCTTTTTTAAAAGTATTCCACTAATATTGCCTTGGGATTTTCTCTCCCCCCCCCCCCCCCCCCCCTTTTTTTTTTTCCAATTTTGATCTTGCAGGCACAACTATATCTCCTTGGATTGTGACTTTAGATGCCTTAGAACCCTTTGCTTGTGAGGCCCAAAAGCAGGTTGCTTGACTTCTAGCTCTTAAATTCCTTTGTTCATCACCAGTGAAATTGATATTGAATAGAACTTCTCTTTTCTTTCAATTGCAGAACCCTTCTCCATCTACATATCTTGTGGAGAAGACATCAAGAAACTATGACATTTCCTTGGAGGTATTTTCTGCTCCATGATTGGGTTTGATCTACCTAGCATTTAGTTGATAGTGTTTTATTTTCAAGGGAAAGGTCAAAACAGGCCCCCCAATGTTTGTGATTTTTCTTAAATATACCCTCCGTTGACCTATCGGCTATCGTCTCATAGACTTCCCTAGCGCTAAATCATCTCAAATATGCCCCTCACTAAGAGACATAATTGGTTTGATTTGATTGACGTGGGGGGAGGAAAATGGGGCTATATTTGGATCTTTCAACTGGTCGTGGGTATACTCGGACCACCATCCAAAAAAATTCCTACCAGAAAGTGGTGATGGAAGAAGAAGGGTTGGGTGGCAAGGGCAGTGGTGTAGAGGGAGGGTACAGAGAGAAGGGGGTAAATGGGTATGCTAATATATCTCACGCTGTAAAGAAAGATTTCTTCCAACTTATGTTGATTTACCGAGCAGAGGATAAAAGAACAAGAAATAATAATATCTCCCTACCAATGCTAATATCATTATTTATTGTTGTGCATAATCAAATTTCATAGATCATCTGGGTAATGGTTGGACCTTTTTTTTATATTTAAAATCAAGGTTCTCATTAAGCCTTATGGACAAGCTGACTCATGCGTTGTGACAAGAAGCAACTTTAAGCACCTGTAAGTATATTTTGCATTTGCCACTTACAATTTCACGGTTCTTAAGTCATCAAATTTTTGTCACCAGATTCATGATATCTAGTGGTGTTAAAGCTGCCTTCATGATGGTGAAGAGTGATGGTGCCTTTCCTTTATTAAAAAAAAAGGATTTCAACATCAATTAGTTTGATGGTGAAGAATGAATCTAATAGTTCATACAGCAAGTGAACTGTCTGCTCCTAATACACCTCCCTGTCTCTTGACTTTGCTGCCTTTCCTTCATTTTTTCTTTTAATAAGGAAACAAGATAGAAAAATCCTGACTTTCAAGAACCTTTAGCAATTATCTTTTGATGATTCTGGTTCTTCAAATGCTAAACAGTTCAGCGGTAATCAAGTGTAAAGGCGATTTTCACAAATAAAATTCTTCAGTAAAAAAACCCAACGAAGATTTTACTTCATGAATTGTTATTTTTATTTTACCATAGTAATGCTGTATGGCTTTCCCGTTGTACAGATATTGGACAATTACTCAACAGCTAGCTCACCATACTATCAATGGCTGCAACCTAAGGTCTGGGGACCTGCTTGGAACTGGAACTATCAGTGGACCAGTAAGATTTACTAGTTAGCTGCATGATGCCTCTAGAGTTGCTCACTCCAATTTTCCTTGTCCTCTTGTTTTATTGTGACTCATCATCATGCTATTTTTACTGATGATATAATTCGTCCACATATCTCTACTTTTAGGAACCAGAATCTTATGGATGTTTGCTTGAATTAACATGGAACGGACAAAAGCCTTTGTCTTTAGGTGGAACTACCCGTACATTCTTAGAAGATGGAGATGAAGTAACTTTCTTTGGTTATTGCCAGGTTTGCATCTGAATGCGCCTATTCTTTTCTTACCATTTCCACTGATACCTTGTTGGGCTTATTGATGTGATAATACATCTAATTACAAGTTCTCTGGGAGGATAACATGTTAAGAGGTTTTCTCTCCAGGGTCTAAAAGAATCATTGAAACTAGTTTTTCACCCTGGTGGACATCAAAGCGAAAAAATACCACATAAAGTGGCGGTTCTTTGTTTGTCTACTTAAATTTTTTGATTGGAAACAGCCTCTCTTACCTTGTAGGGGTAAGGTACACTACCCTCCCTAGACCACTTGTGGGATTATATTGGGTATGTTGTTGAAAATCTGCTTAGTGGAATTTGGTTTACTGTATCAGGATGATTACTTGCATGGTATCATCATTTGTTGCTTTTGGAAAAATTGGTTGCCTTAAGCTCTATTTCCGTGTTCTGTTCTCGTGTTTAATATACAAATGCTGTCTGAAAGAAGCTTGCAAAAGTTGTTGAATAATGAACAGCCAGTGTACATCGAACAAATTTCTTGGTTAAAATATGCTGTTGTTGCTTAACTGATTCTCAATATGTCTGGTCACATTTTACATGAAAGAATTCAAAACTGACACTTTGACGTTTTGTGTCATTGGACCTTGTTTTCTGCACTCCTCCCTCATCAAAGCGGTGCATTTGTTATCCTTACATCTGACTTCCGGAGATTGTTGGTCTGATACTAGTTCATTTTCGATGTATCAGGGCAATGGATACAAAGTTGGTTTTGGGAGATGCTCTGGGAAGATTGTCCCGTCTCCACAATGAATGTGAACGGCTACATTTTTCAGCCCAGCAATTTCGAATGCTTTGGTTTCTGATCAGTAGTAGCAACAATAGAATCAGAAGAATTTACAGTCTTTGCTGGGCCAAAGTGTAAGAGAGCCATGTGTTACATTATTGAACTGCAAACATTAACCAATTTATTTTGAAATGT
Organism: Solanum sejunctum; assembly: GCA_025642045.1. Classification (NCBI taxonomy): domain Eukaryota; kingdom Viridiplantae; phylum Streptophyta; class Magnoliopsida; order Solanales; family Solanaceae; genus Solanum; species Solanum sejunctum. The sequence goes on from JAOTQJ010000007.1 coordinate 5,662,247, forward strand.
CGACCTTCTATAAAATGATGATAATAGCCATTCTGATTTAAGTGGGCAAACTTTTATATGCTACTATAGTATATACTTTGTAATAATGAACTGATTTTTCCAGTGGTGCATATCACAGTTTATACTTCGTAATAGTGAACTATTTTTTCAGCGGAGGGGAGAGGGTGTGTCCATGCACAAGATAAGTTATTTTGTAATTTTATCTCAATGATAAAATAACTGCATTCTAAAATTAATTTCAGAATTAGTTATCCCTTATTCCTCGTCTAAACGAGTGCTTCTAGAGTCTTATGTTATGGCCTTAGAACTCAAGCTAAGTGTCGTACGGCGCTAGTTGATTTGCCTTGCGGAATTTACTTGATATGACAAACACTAGTAAGCCTTGTTGCCTAGAATCAAACTAAGGGAACGTTGGATTAGCAAGCAAAGAAAGTTTAAAGGAAAAATAACCTTTATTGCTTGTGAGAAAGCTTTACAAATGCTAAGAATACAAGATGTCTTGGATATTTCTGGATGTCCTAAAATGTGCTAATGGCCTATCTATTTATACAAGTGCCATAAAAGCCTAAAATGAATAAAGAATGTACAAAAGTGGGAACTAGCCGTTGCTAGCCGTTTCTGCCCGTTTGTGACCGTTTCTGGCCGTTGGGAATGCTACTAGCCGTTGGGCTAGCCGTTGGCAACTGGGCCCCAGCGTTTCCTGCACACTGCCAGTGCCTGCTGGGCAGTGTGGGCGGATTTCTGTGCAGTTTTGGGGCAAACTGCTGGCAGGCCGCTTCACTTAGCTTGGTAATCAACTAGTGCATTCATCTCTTCATACTTCATGTTTACTGTCGAATTTAAAGTTTTATGTTACAAATGGATTTTAAATTATTTAAATTAATGGTACAAAGATATTTTATGTTACTGTTACTAAAAATTCATTGTGCAATGACATATATACAACAAAAATATATTCAATATGTTCTCATAATTAGGATTTAGAAAGAGTTTACATATCATACAAACAATTATTTTTGATAGGTCTTTGACTTGCGGAATACAGTGTGATGAGGAGTTAGTTCAAAAACATATTCAATATATTCTTATAATTAGGCTTTAGAAAGAGTTGATATATCATGCAAGCAATCGTTTCTAATAGATCTTCAACTACTGTGCGATGAGGAGTTAGTTTTGTTAGGCTACCTATGAATGCTTAAAGTGAATTAATTGTAGTAATCTTAAAAGAACCTTTATCGGGAAAACATTGTTTTACATGGTTAAAAGTATAAAATATAATACTTTTTCCATGCTATCAACTTAGGATACTTGGTATAAACATTTATTTTCTTTATTTGACTTTTAATTAATGTGATTATATAAATATTTTTAATACTGGAAATATATGAATAGAAGCTTAGATTATTTATTTTTTGTCTTTTATTCAATGTCCTTTGTATAGAGTTTAGATTAAATTCAAATTTGTACATCACAATGTTCATTTCTAGCAGCGACGCTTCCAATATAATGTTTTTTGAATTTCCACGAATTTAAACTTGAGATCTCTGATAAAGAGCGAGTGAATTACAATCATCTGATCGCAATCTGTTTTGGTAAAAGCTTAAGAAGTTGAATACTCTAAGATAGGCTCAAATTCAAATTTATGGAATTTGTTCAACAATAATTGGTCTCATATATCTTAAAGATGTTTTATGATGCAAAGTAACCTAAAGTCTTGGATTTTATTTTTTTTTTTGGGGGGGGGGGGGGATTCCATATTATTGTTCCAAATATGTAGATATAAAATTAAAGAATATGGTTGAGTTAGGCTTGACTCAAAAATTCTTTGTACCATTAATTTAAGATTTTGCTTTGCTTTGCTCGACTGCAAAGAGCTCAATATAGATATATAGTTGAAGACATATTAACACTTGGTGGGGCTTTAAAGCTTTCTACACCTTAATTTAATATTTTTTTTGTGAATAATAATGAAATTTTTATATATAAAGTGATGGAATTAGGCTACCAACTTGATAGTTAACCTTCCAATATTTTCTTCCATCTTGTCAAAATAATGATTTCACTATTTTAACTCTACCTTATGGATACGTCAACTACTATTATTTCTTATAAATGGACTAAAATGCCCTTGCATTTTTTTTCTATCTAATATTAGTTCAATATTATACTTAAGTTTATATTACTCCTATTAATTTGTCAGTAAAAGAAAATCGAAAAAAACAAAAATAATTTGGATCGTGAAATTAAGGAAACAAATATTTATTAATAATTCATACATCGATAGTATATAGATAGTTTACACCATCAGGTCAAATTTAGACTTTGCTCAATAACAATAATTTGTAAATTGAAAAACACAAAAATAGTTGGATCATCGAATTAAGGAAATAAATATTTAACAATAATTTATTTATCGACAATATATAGATATTTTACACCATTAGATCAAATTTAGACTTCACTTAATAACAATAATTTGCAAATCGAAAAAAATAAAAATAACTTGGATCGTCAAATTAAGAAACAAATATTGATTAATACTTTATACAATCAACAGTATATAGAGATTTTACACCATCAGATCAAATTTAGACTTTACTTAATAACAATAATTTGCGCTAATAACCGATAAAATATATTCTCTAATTGTCTATTTAAAATGTATTTTCACTAAATTGTAATAAGAATTAAAATCTCAAACTATACTTTTAACTTTTGAGAGACATTAACACGAAAAATAAAAATAATATTAATGAGTTAATTTTAATAGAGTATAAATGCATTGAACCATCTTAATTAATTATAAAGCCTATAGTTAAATTTCAGTTTCTTGTTTAATTAAGGAACCCTCAAGGTTATAAATGTAATAACATTAATTAAATAGTACTTCACATAAACCATGCAATATTTTGCTTATATATAAAACCAAATATATGGTAACGTTTCATTTTCTCTTCATTCCATCTTATAAAAAAAGTTATAAAATCTTTCTTTGATACAAAGGTTTCTTTATTTATTTTTTCATTTAACAACAAACAACAACAACAACACAAAGATCATGGATTTTTTGTTCATGAATAAAATTTTAAGGAAACAAATGATGTTTTTTTTGTTTTTATTTTTTATTGCTGAAATTAGAGGAGTTTCTATAGTTGAATCAATTTCTATGAGAGATGATATGATAAAAGTGGCTGGTTATGGAGAAGATAAGCTTTCTACTGTTTTTATTCATGGAAAACTTGTTTGTCATGAAGATCATGATCATGGTTGTAACAATATTATCAAGGATGATAATCTTGAACTTCGATCAAGACCTATCCAAGGTACGTTTTCTTTTTTATTCGTAGTTAATCTGTCGTTAAAGAGCTCATCGAGGGTACACACTTTTTTTTATTCATTTTGAAACCGTTTTGTGTTTTTGAGATGAGGATTTCCTAGCTATCTCTTTACCTCTATGAGGTAGTGATAAGATCTGTGTACATTTTACCTTTCCCAGACTTTATTTGTGAAATTCCACTAAGTATGTCATTGTTGTTGTTTGTGTTATTGAATTTTTTTTTTGATAATCTGTCATGAAAGGACTCATAATGGGTGTGCACCTTCTTGTGCTATCTAATTTTGATACATTAACGATAGATTTTACTGTTTAGCTATAAAATTATTTTGTCTATCAGAAACAATCTTTCTATTCTCACGAGATAAGCATAATGCCATGTACACAACTTCCTCTTTACACCCGCACCCACTTGTGAGGTTCACGAGTATATTATTGTAGTTGTTATAGCTACAGAATTATTCTGTTGCTATTTTTTTTCTTAAAAAAAGTGTAAGAGGTGTCTAATAAGCATGTTTTATAGCATAGATTTCTTTTAAAATAATTCGTTATTCGAAACCATCAATCTAATTAATTAATTCAGATTTGTGCTATATAAGGCGAATTAAAAGTACTCTAGAACATATTATGTGTAATTGTTTGAAGCTAAACTATTATTTTTTAAATTCAAAATCTGTTTTTACGTGAATTTTATAGTATTAGCTGATTTATGTAGTTTTGAACAGTTAAACTGAAAATAAATAAGATGAAATTAAACATTAATTTGTGTTTATTAAGTCTTAAGTTAATTAATATAAACTCAGTTTAATGTTAAACTTGATCCATCAATGGAAATAGGATACATTTAATTTAGAACCGTTTCTAATTCTTTAAAGTTTAAACAGTTACTTTATGAGATAGATATTGCATTTATTTATTCAATGTATCTAAAAGAAAATTTAAAGAAAACAAAAAAGAGAATTTTTTTTTTTTTTTAATAAAAGTGGGTTTGAATATTAAATTTTGAAACCTTAATGGACCTATTTGTATATTGATAAAGATAAGTTGCTTTCATTAAACACTTCCATCAAATTTCTGTTCTACCAAAATATGGGTCCAAAAATTTAATATAGTAAAGTTTGAGTAATTTAGAATTTAGGTATAGTTGATTGATTATTCATATAGTAAAATACAAGTAATTTGAAATTGAGGTATAGTTGATTGAAGTAATATTTGCGCCCAGGGGTGAAGGAGTGGAGCCACAACGCAATTTATTTCGCAAAATTAGTGACTTTGACCTAAATCTTGTATTTGTGTTAAAAAATTGATTTAATACATATAAATATCAAGAAAGGTAGTGGTTGTAATTTTTAAAATCTAGAATTCAAAAATTTAAAATTCTAGCTCCGTCTCTGTTTCTGCCATGCTTAATATTATTGATTTTTGATGGAACAATCACTATTGACCTCATACTTTTTTTTAAAGAAAAAGACAGCTCCAAGGTCGGGCGCAAAACTCTTCTTAAATGTGAAAGATTTGAACCATAAGAGTTTATTGTACACAACCTTTCTCTTCATTTTTGCAAAAGTTGTTTCCCCAGCTCTAACCTTAGACCCCATGATCACATGTCAATAACTTTATTAATTGTTTTTACAGCTTGAATCTAATGTCCTGATCATAGAACGACGACTTTACCTTTTACACTAAGGCTTGCCTTGACTACTAATCTAACATGTGACAACATACTTCAGGTGCATCAGTAGGTGTATTTTGTGGATCAAGTGGAAAAACAAGAAGATCATGGGCAAGAAACACTACAGATGAAGATGGGGATTTCCTTATTGATCTTCCTTCTCATCTTCATGCTATTCCAAACTTGGAAAAAACATGTCTTGTTAAAGTCCTTCATCTGCCAAGAAACACCATTTGTGAACATGCTTTTAGAGGAAAACACAAAGGACTCGAGCTAATCGCTAACAGTGAAGGCATTCGTACTTACAGGACACATACAATTCATTTGACCCCTAAAGTTACACGAAGGTGCAGTAAGAAAGTTGTTGTCATATAATCAGGAGGTCAAAATTTCTACACATCCAACGACTCAAATCTGTTGGCGCTTTGATCAGTCACAAACATTGAGTCGTCTGATGAAGCTTGAAACATAACCTGCTGGTATTAGCCCACAATTTGTCGTTTGCTTCCTCCCACGACGAGTTTATGAGTGTGTGTGTATGATAGAGAGATGTAAATATAAGTTTCTTGTATGAATGATGTGTAACAGGCACATGTATTTCCACTGAGAATATGAGTAGCCTTTCATAGTCATACCAGATGCACAAACTTTCAATATATAAAAGTAACAGCATAAGTCGTATTCACTGAAGAATCAATAACTAAAATCTGGGGTTGCATAAATGTAGCAGTCATTCACACCGATCAACAAAAACTAAAAGACGAGCTAGAAGAAGTTGAGGACGATGTAATCCTGGGATTCAATGACTTATCAAACCAAAAGGACTATCCAAGAGAAATGTTCCAAAAGAAACCTTGTCAATTCCAATGACATGATATCCTCTTCTCAGGATAACCAATAAGTTACTCTACGAACTCTCCTGAGCTTTCTTCTCAGCTCCAGAAATGATATACTGAGCAACATCAGCACAACATTTAAGCTTGTCTGCCTCTTCATCAGGTATCTCAATAGAGAATTCTTGTTCAAAAGCCATGACAAGTTCCACTCTATCTAAGCTGTCTAGGCTCAAGTCCTTCTGGAAATCAGCACTCTCAGTGACCTATAAAAAGATTTAGGATTCAGCTGTAATATCCACTATCTAATTCATCTTTTGCCACAACATGCTTAAATTGATGGAGATCACCAACATAGGCAAATCTAGAAATTTAAACTCTAATTGGTTCAACTTTTAAGGTGTAAGGTTCTTAGCATTGAACCTATTACTCCCTCAGTCTCAATTTGTTTGTCTGGTTTTGACTTGACATGGAGTTTAAAGTAAAGGAAGACTTTTGAATATTGTGGTTTAAACTAAAGGCATGTAGTATGAACCTAAATGTCTTCACACCATATGGAAAGTAGAAACAAAAGAGTTGTGAAAAATGAAAAGGAAGGAGACATTCTTTTTTAAATGAACTAAAAGGGAGGGAGTATATTTAAGGTTCTGAGTTCCTAGATACTATTTTTGTTGCAGTTTTAGTAATCTTTACACAAACTTATGCTTCACGTCGAAACTAGTTTGAGATGAACCTGGTAAAGTACTGATAAGAAAACTTGAAAAGGACTCTGATAACAAAAAATAGATGAGTTGTACCTTGGTTGCATCAATCTTGTCAAATTTCTTCACCAGGTTAAGCACTTGTTCCTTTATCTGATCCTGATTGGTGGCACCAGAACTGCTACAGGTGCGTATTTGCAAATTGAGTATATTTAAAGAACTCCTGCCTTCAGCTTGAGATGATGCTACTTGCAATGGAAGCTTAACCCGCACATACTTCAGAATAGATGATCTCAAGCTCTGCATTTTGAACCTACAATAAGTCGTTGACGAATTAGCATGTCCAAAAGCCGTTTAAGGAGGTAGAATATGCAAACGGAACAGGGCAAAGAGTTGTAGAAGGATCTAAAGACGAGGCATCCACGTTCCCTGTTTCATATCCATGTATTAGGAGATTCAACAAGATAACTTGGTAAAGTGAATGGAGAATCTGCTAAATCTTAACAGCCATTACACATTGTATCCTTCAATTATAAGTGAAATAGTAGACGCTGTAATTCTATGACATTCAAAACTGTCAGCAAGTTTGTTTGACAGGAATATACTTCATTGAGTCAAATTTCTGAACAGGAGAAGCAATCTAAATTAGCGCCCTTGAGATACGGCCTATAATCACATGTCGAAAACCAATTTATATTAGAGCGATCATACTTATTTTTCAAAGACAATGCTCACATGTCTATTGTAATGTAGCATTTAACAGGCCTATTCTCCAAAAGTATATGATCGATCTTATGAGGTGAAGTCTTACTACTTGTTTAGACTTGAATGTCTATGAGAATTTTCCTCTGCTGTCGGCCCTAAAAATAAACTTACCTTGTCATGGAAATATTCTTACCTTACATACGGCAACAAATGATCCTTACCTGTCCCCTTAATAACAACAACAACATACCAAGTGTAGTCTCCCACAAGTGTGGTGGTCTCGGGAGAGTAAAATATCGGCAGACCTTAACCCTACCTTTGTGGGGTAGAGAGATTTTTTTCGATAGACCATCGGCTTAAACAAAGGTTTTAAAAGCAAGGAAAATACTATAGCAAAATAGCAAGATACAAAGCAGAAACAACAGCTAGTACCACATAGAAGAATAAGAAACTGAGCTACTACTAACTGCTACTAATTGGAGGGGAGGGGACGAGGCTAGCCCCCTACCTCTCCCACATACAGCACAGAATCACTCAACCCGTCCCCTTAATGTTTCAGCCGAACTTCCACAATCATCCCATAAAACTAATCTCAAACTTGCCTATGAATCAAACGAAAACAGTGGAAGTGCATAATGCAAAAGGAAACAAGTGAAGGTGATCTCATTCCATAACCACTACATCAGTATAAGGATATCTATCAGATTCTATATCAACAGCCAAGCTCCAATGCTAAAAAAGTATAAAAATCACCTTGTGATGCTTTCAAAATCCATATAAAAGGACCAACTTCAAAACGAAAACTTTCTATATTTTTTAAAAAAAGGTTAACTTTAAATTTTTCCATTTTTCCTTAGATGAGTGATAGCCATACCAAATGTTATAAATTGGTCTAGCGAGGGTAGGATGTACGCAAAACCAAGTGGAGGATACGGAGCATCAAAAATCATAGAACCAATTCCAAAATGATAACTTTCATAACTCCCATTGAACAAAAAGAAAAACAAACTCAAAATGTTAAACTTTATAACACCATTATAGACCAGAGCACCAAATTCGAAATGTTTATTTTTTCGACAGTCACTAAAGATTACAATTTGAAGTACTATTTCACACAAATGTCTATGGATTATTTTAAAAGTCTATCTTTCTTAAGTCTATGCACAGTCAAACACTGTCCCATAAAATGGGAACAAAGATAACATCAAAAATCAATTAACCAAATCCAAACTGATAACTTTCATAACATCCACTATAACCAAAAACACTAAAAAATGTAGCATCCATTTCAGTCCAAAGAACCAAATTCGAAATGTTCATTCTAACAACACCCAATAAAGATTACAACTTTTCTTTAAAAAAAACTTGGGGATGGGGGTGAGGGGTGGAGATGATTACAAGTGGCTAATCAACCCCTCGGCAATAAGATAGATGAAAGTTTAACGTAGTAAAGCAACCGAGCTACTAAAATTTCTCAAAAAAATTACAACTTGAAGTAATCAGCTTGTGTTTTAACTTATTAGGCAGAATTATAAACGATTTTTAGATAGATATATGGAGACTAACAAGAAACAAAATAGCTGAGAAATAGCAAAAATCTTACCAATTTCACTGTTTCTTCTGAGATGTTCTGATTTTTATGGACTGTTTTGCTTATGATTACTATCTGTTTGATGTATTGCCTCAAAGAACTGAAATTTCCGGTGATAGTTCTGGGCCTGGATAGAGGAAAACATGGGCCAAGTGCCCATACGAGATTGGGCCATAGAGATAGTTGGGCTATCACAGAATATAACTGCCCATTAAAAAAAAAAAGAATTTTCGGATATACTGGCTCAAAAGTATTTTAATTATGCTCTATAACTATAGTTTGGGTAGTTACATTTTGTAACTATAGGTATAACAATGTTTATATAATTCAAAATTTATATATATATTTGTATAATTCATTATACAATTCATAATTTTTGTATAATATTTGTATATTTCGCTAACAATTCGTGCATAACATTTATATGATTCGTCTATACAATTCACGGTGTTTGTGCATTTCGCAATACAATTTGATTCGTGTATAGTGTTTATATAAATCGCGCGAATTATATAAAACTACAGATGTTTGTCAAGAGTCATAATTAATTCAAACTATATTATGTTAGCTAATTAACTAATATATATGTTAGCTATGTTTATCGAGAGCTTTAGTTAATTCAATAGAATTCCTTTATAAATATATTTTTTAATTTAATCTTGTAAAATGATCTAATCAAAGGTGCTAGCAAATTTAAACACAAAGTGTGTTGTGTAGGTGGGAGGAAAATAAGTTTAGGACAAACACATCTGTAAACCAAAGTCCGAATAAGACACTAAAACAAACGTTTATACAATTTGTAATCTTCTCTATTTTGGAAAATGTTGCCGAATCTTATTACATAAGATCATATTAAGTGACAAAAACAAATAAGCGACAAAGGAAAAGATCTAAATTCTTTTTAACATATTAAAGGGAAAATTCTTTTATAAAAATATCTCTTTTCACTATTCTATTTTTGATATGAGATTTTAATTTTAAATATTAAAAATAGAATCTTCTTTAATAGAGAAAGCTAAGCTATCATTGAAGTTAAACTTTTTGACATAAATTTAAATTAATCAATGTTTAAGTAAATTACTCCAAATTTAGAGACGGTGGATGATTAAAATAAAAGCCCTTATAACTAACATTTGACACAAAACAAACCAACAAATTCTCTCAAATGGGGACACAATGGAGAGACAAAAAACTATATCCAGCCTTAGGCATTTTCACAATTTTTTTCCTTTTGTACTTGAACTTCAATGACAACCTTAATTTCTCCTTCCCACAAATCTTTCTAAGACAACCCCATATGGGTTTTGTTGGAGTTAATAAAACTAGATTTTTCATCAAGAATGAAAACCCAAAGACTCAATCTTTAGCATTTCAAGAATTGTACATTAATGGGTGGAATTCTTATTGGTTAATGAAGGAAAGTATTTGGGTCTCTTCAAGATTTAGGGTTTCTCAGATGTTGAAAAGAGGAGCTGAAATGGGCTTGAGTGTTTGTAGGACATGGGCTTTTAGTGATGGTGCTGGGCCCAGTGATCTTCAGCTACTTCCTGGAGTCTTCAATGAAAGAGTCTTTAAAGTTGGTGTTTTTATTATCAAGTTTTTTAATTTTTTCTATTGTTTGGGGTTTTGTTTGATTTTTGTAGCATCCTTAAGCTGATACTATGTTGTTGTTGTTTTTTTGTAGCACTTGTAAGGAATAGTACTTATAGACTCTATGTTGCTCGGACTCTTCAAAAAATGGTGTTTGCACTCGTGTTGGATACTCCAAAATGCACTTACTTTAGAGGATCTGACACGTATTCATCAACAATTTTGAAGAGTTTGAGCAACATAACTTATACTCGCTCGTTTCATTTTGATTGTCCGGTCTTGACTTGATACGGGGTTTAAGATAACAAAGAAATAATTTTTAATCAGGTGGTTTTTAGACTAAAGATATATAGGATGTATTAAAATATTTTTTAATCTTGTGGCGTTAGAAATGTCATGTGGAAAGTTAGTATAAAGAGTTGCAGGAAAAAGGGAAGAGGCATTCTTTTAAACTAACTAGAAGGAAAGTAAAAACAAACAAATTAAAATGAAGAGCTTAGTGGCTTACTGAACACTTTAAGGAGTTGTTTCTTAGTTTTAAAAAGTGAGAATCATTTGCAAGTTTTTAATTTCACGGTAGTTTATGGTGTTTTAGGGTGAGACGTTGATTTGTGTCTCTTGAAACAAAGATGACTTTATTTGTTAGTAGAAGTTTAATGAAAATAGATGGTAAAGTTTGAGTCTTTGTATAAGCTAGGCATATTTAACTTAAATATTGTGTTCTACAAATTGGTAGTGTAACTTAATTTGTATGATGAGTGAATAATCAACTAGTAACTAAGGTTGTAGCCTAGTGGCCAATGAAGTGAGATGAAAATCACTGGAGATCTGGCAATTTACAAAAACTGCAAGGTGATTTCTTCCCGTCTAGGAATAACTCGCTACCAGTTTCAAGGTACCCATAGAATAGTCGAGGTGCGTACAGAATGCCCCAAACACAGCCTTATAAAAAGAATCATCCACCAACTTATGTGTACCTTGTTCGACTTCTCACCGGTGAGAGGTTGGGGGTGGTGGAGTAATAGGTTTGAAACTTTGAATATTCAGTTGAACATCTAAAAGCTAACAAGGCTTCATTACGGATAGACCTGCTTTAGGTCATATCGTTGCCATATTATGAAATCATAATCTAAACTGAAAAGGTTTTGTGCAAAAGTACTTTGAAAGGACTAAACAGTTTGGTAATGAACATCAGCTAAAGATTACTCGAATCACTTCTGATAGCTTAACTTTGTTACATCTAGCAATACAAATGGCTATCATATAGTATTCACGAGTATTGAGTACCTACTGCAGATCCAAGAAATTTAGTTGTGTGGACAGCAGATTGCGCCTTGATGGTTGAAAATACGAATTTTATGTAGTATTTGTTCAAAATTCATTATATTCTGTCTTTATTATATAATTGATCCAATGCCATAAGAACACTGCAGAAAGTAGCAACAAAAACCACAGACTAGTATACCACCAGTAGAAAGAAACAGATAGTATAGTGCGCATTTGCAATTCCTAACAATTATCTTGCCGATGTATATGCAAGCATATGTTCACGTAAGTTTCTTCATCTTACTAGCCTATTACAAATTATTGTTCCTGGCCTTTCTTAGTAAGGCAATTTTATGCCACATAGTATTTATAAATTGCCACCTTTTGCCCCCCACATTTTGATATAATCTTATCATCCTATCAATTTCAGGGATTAGATTTTGTCATTGTTGAGGCAAGGAAGCATAACATTCGTTTAATCCTCAGTCTTGTAAACAATTTAAAAGCTTATGGTGGCACTGCTCAATATTTGAGGTGGGCGCAAGATGCAGGTGCCAACGTGTCTTCATCAAGAGATGCATTCTTTACCAATCCAACGGTCAAAGCATACTACAAGTCCTTTGTCAAGGTATGTTCAAATTAACCAAAATTATGACATTTGACAATTTAATACACTTTGAAGAAGCTTTCCCGTTAAAAAACTTCTTTCTGTTTACTTTCATGCAATGACTATAAGCACATTATAAAATTTTTCCTTGTTGTGCATGACAGGCTATTGTGACAAGAGAAAACTCTATAAGTGGAGTTAAATATTCAGAAGAACCAGCCATATTTGCATGGGAACTCATAAATGAGCCTCGCTGTGAATCCAGTTCATCAGACGCTGCTCTCCAGGTTAGTTTTTCTTCGAATTATATTGCTGTGAGATTTGGCCTCTCAGTGACACTAGAAAGATGGTGATTTCGAAGCAAGGAAAATAAAGCATCTTACGGAGATTACTTATAACTTTGTTTTCTTTTTAATTAGTTTGCATATAAATAGTTCTGGGATAGTACATAAAGCAGTTTTTGCTCGTCATGTTGCATCTATGGTCAAACCTGTTTATAACCGCATTGTTTGGCTGGACACTTTTTCGGCTGTTATACCGAGATGTTGTTATGGAGAATTTATAACATAACATAACATGAAAAACTCGGGTCTAAAGAAACTTGGCCGTTGTAGTGGAAATGTTGTTATAGAGAGTCTGATTGTAGTACCTTCTTTCTTTAGCTTCAATGGTAATTTCGTGAACAGGCGTGGATAGCAGAGATGGCTGCATATGTCAAAAGTTTGGATCAGAAGCATCTTGTGACTGTTGGACTCGAGGGCTTTTATGGTGTGGAAAAAACTGGAAATGTTGGATTGAACCCAGGGAAATGGGCTGCATCGTTTGGGGTGGACTTCATTGAGAACTCGGCTATTGAAAACATTGATTTTACTTCTGTTCATGCTTACCCTCACAGTTGGTTAGTCAAGCAGAGTAAATTTATCCCACATCATATACATTTTTATAGTAGCATATGTAGAAGTTTAAGCTTATATCGGTTTATTATTTCCTCCGCTTCTCTTAAAAGACGTTCTCTTGCAGGGTCAAAGGTGGAATAAATTCAAACGCGAGAGTAGAATTTCTATCTCGCTGGATGGATTCTCACATTAGTGAAGCTGAAATGATTCTTAAGAAGCCTGTTCTTTTCACAGAAGTTGGTTTCCCTTCAAGTATACAAAAGAATGGATTATACGACAGAAATATTTTTCTGAAAATAGTTTATGACAAGATTTACGAGTCAGCAAAGAAGAGGAAAGCGGGTGCAGGAGCCTTAGTTTGGCAACTATTGGTGGAAGGAATGGAACGATACAGTGACCAGTTCTCGTTTATTGCCTGGAAGCATCCCTCTACCTATAAACTAATGGTAGAACAATCTTGCAGGCTGCTCAATACATCTACTCAAGGCCTCACACACAAAAAACTCAATCAAAAGAATCCTTGTTTGCCTAATGCATCTTAAATATGAATGTTTTTTATTCATTCATCTTCCTCAAGGAGACAGACATATTGGAATGATTTGAAATTCGCATATGATTGAGTTCAAGAACCAGATTTTCCCCGTAGTATAGGTGTGTATTCGAAATTCTGTTGGTGTATATTTCTTATAATCTCAGTTGTACAGATATACTACCATAGCAATAGCAATGTGAGTGGTTTGTTCATTTTCAATGAAATAGCAATAAGATATTGACCAGAATCTTGTGGTTTGCTTTCTTGATTTAGCAATATTGTTAAAAAACTACTCAAGTGGAATATGTATGTATGTACATATAAAGGGAGTTGGACGATAAAGCAGACACGTTGACAGAGACGTACGTGCTTCAACCTCAGCTCTATCTTATAGTGGAATATATATATGTCTGTATGTATATATAAAGAGAGTTGGAGGCTAAAGCAGATATGTCGACGGAGACGTACCTGTTTCAACCTCAGCTCTCTCTTATAGTGGTAAATTTTTGGTTCCTAGGATTATTTCAGGTCCATTAGCACCAGCTTTTATAATTTTTACAAGTTTTTGGTTGTTTTTCCCCCCTTTTTTGAGGGGTAACACAGAGCTTAAATTATGTACTGAATATATTGCTTTCTTTAAATTTATAATGTATGGTCAATTAATTAATCCTACCAATATCACATGTCCACTCTTGTAAAAATATTTATTCATGATGGACTAAGGGTTGCATCATTCATTGTATGTGTTGTGGTAGAATTAATTTGAATTAATATAGCTCTTCAGATATATTTTTTCATCATATTGATATATAAAGAGTTGTAATCAATAATATTTTCTTATAGTTTTTGAATATCTAAATTTTTATGTTAAATATCAAATTATTTAATCTAATTTAACTTTAAACATTAATCAAATTGACTTTAAAAAAGCGCATGACAACTAAAATAGTACAGAAGGGGTACATTTCTTCTTCTTCTTGGTACACAAATCCTTGAACTAATTTTTTCCGTACATTTGTTTATAATAACTAAATAGGATCTAAACATCAAATTTCAATATATAACACCTCATTATAATAGCCATGAAATTTTCAGACAAATGCTCCAATATAACAAGGTTTAGAGGGTATTTGATAGACTTACTTTTAGATGATTTTGACTTTTAGACACTTTTTAATTTTTGTAAGTGTTTGATAAGGACACAAAGTGTCTTTTACGTTAGCCTAAAAAGTGGAAGAAAAGTTAAAAGTTAAAAGTAGATAGTTTTCGTTTTTAGCTTTTGACTTTTGATCTTCTAACATAAAAATCACTTAAAAGAAACTTTTTTAAACACTTAAAAGAAATTGTGTTTACCTATCAAAATTTACTCACCAAACTCTTCACAAAACACTAGATTGCTTAACCATGTGAAAAATATAAAAATAATAACTCTTTCCAAAACAGCCAGATCTCATTGATCATGTACAAATTAAATATCTTTCCTTAATTAATAAAAGTATCTTAGATGACAACTCCTTAATTATTTTATGTGAAATGTTCCACTTCCCCCCAACCCCACATGTTTCCTAACTCAAAAATCATATTGTATGATTTTTTTTTAATTAGAAACAATAAAGACATCTTTAGATTCCATCCATATTTCAAGAAGAAGAAGAAGAAATGGAAGGGAAAATTCACAATTTTATAGTGGTATGGCTTATTATCTTAGCAAGTTTATGTTACTCTCACACCATAGCCAAATTCATTCCTAAAGGCAAATCAAGATTTATGGCTATAATTCCAATAGTTTGTCTGTTTTACATTTATCTCAACTCCATTAATCTTGGTTGTACTACTTCTTTCTTCATTGCATGGCTAGCCAATTTCAAACTCCTCCTTTTTGCATTTGGTAAAGGCCCTTTGTCACCAACCCCACCTATTCAACTTTCAACATTCATTCCCTTGGCTTGTTTACCTATAAAGTTTCAAAAATATTCAACTAGTGATGTTGAAATCACAAAAAAGGCTACAAATTCAACTTTCTTGTTACCAAGATTGCACTTCTAGCCATTTTGATAAATGTGTATAATTATAAAGACAAATTACACCCAAAAAGTCAATTCTAGTGCTAATCTTACTCCTATTATGATATATTTAATGGTAATACTAAAGATGAGTATTTATGACAAACACTAAAATAAATATTTTGACTTATTTTAAGTTCCTAATCTCAAATTTTATATGTGTGAAAATTATGATTAGTTCTTCTCTCCTAAATTTTGAATTATCCCTCTAGCCTGACTGATCACAATTCACATGGCGTAAGGCTCATTTATAAGAAAAATCGTCATGTATCAAGAACAACTTTATTTTCAAGACTAGAAGTAGAAATATTCAATTTAATGTAAAGCGATCTCATTAATTCATCTCCATATCCTATTATATTGCAATATGTTGCAAAATAAAGAAATATTAGTGACAATAATGACAATAATACATTGTTGACTTTTTGAAATGCAACAATGACAATAATACATTTTTTTAATTATAAAAAGAGAATTTTTACATATGTGATGTATTTTTGACTAATTTATTCAAACAATAATGACACATGGAAAATAAATTATAAAGCATCTTACATATATTCTTAATTTTGCCCCCTTTAAAATATTCTGTAAAAGCTGTATATATCAAATATAAAGCGATCTCTTTATATTTATGCTTTATAATAATCTTCAAATATGATTTAAAATTTTTGGAACAAGATCTATGGACAATCGAAGCCTTATAAAAAACTTTATAACAAAAAATTGTTTACATATGTTAAATACACTTCTATCCTACGATAATTTGACATTAAAAGTCAACACACATGAGATAAATCAAATTCTTTTATACCTAATTAAAGCTTTCGATTTCATAGAGAATAACATCCCTTTAATTGAATCATACACTGTTATTTGACATTAAAAGTCAACACACATGAGATAAATCAAATTCTTTTATACCTAATTAGAGATTTCGATTTCAGATTCGTTCTTGATAATACCCCTTTAATTAAATCATACACAACGAATTTAGACATTGATCGAGCCAGAAAGTTTCAAATATCAAATAACTATACATTAAAATAATAAAAATATGACCTTTTCTTGAAAAGAGAAAATTGTTATATTTTAATTTTTGAATAATTAACATAGTCTTACATGAATGGACAAGTAATATTGTCAGGACTAACTAGTTTACCATACCTAACAAATTCTAAAAAAGCAATAGATTCAGTACATCCTTTAACATCTGGCTTACCCTTCAATAGTGGTGGAAAAAACAACCAAAAACTGGTCAAAATTATGAACCCTAATGCTAGTGGACCAGAAATAAATCTAGGGACAAAAAATTTGTCATTTAATAATTTCTTGATCATAATTTCAAGACTCAAAGCCACTCCATGAATAATGAAAAAGCATGTGACTTCCCAACTAGGGTTCTCCCTTGCAATGTAGTAAAAAATCAGCTCATGCATTATCCCGGAGACGAAAAACGTCGCGAGCACCGCCGGAAGTGGGGCCCACTTCCTCGGGATTCGAGACGCCATCAATGACCTGATAGGGTCGTAGACGGTTGGACGAAGTATATTGGTTACCATAAGGTTCCACCTCTTGCCCCAGAAATCCTGAAGCGAGCTGGTCTTGTAAGGCTCATTAAAAGGCGGTTCGAGCTCGACCCGAGTCGCGACTCGAACCATAGTGCTAACCATGGTTAGTAAGATTTCTAGAAAAAAGTAAATGTGGAGGCAATAACAAAAGAGAAGGAATTTTGGATGCAACTTGTGTTTATAATTATACACCCTTATCAAAATGGCTAAAAGTGTAATTTTGGTAACAAGATTGAAAGTTGAACTTGTGGTCTTTTTTGTGGATTCAACATTACGGCTAGTTGAATATTTTTGGAATTTTATAGGTAAACAAGCTAAAGGAATGAATGTTGAAAGTGGTAGAGGTGGGGTTGATGACAAAGGTCCTTTACCAAATGCAAAAAGAAGAATCTTGAAATTGGCTAGCCATGCAATGAAGAAAGACGTAATGCCACCAAGATTGATGGAGGTAAGATAAAGAGGAAGAATGAAAAATAGACAAACTATTGGAATTATAGCCACAAATCTTGATTTTCCATTAGGAAAAAATTTGACAATTGTGTGAGAATAACATAAACTTATTAAGACAATAGTCCATACCACTATGAAGTTGTGGATCTCCCCTTCCATTTCTTCTTCTTCTTCTTGGAAAAAAAAATGGCTTTAACTAAGAGAGAGTTTTATTATTTTTGTAATAGGGAAAAAAAATTTGTGAGGATGGACCTAGGGTACATATGGAAGTGGGGTGGGAGTAGGGTACACATAATTAAATTAGTGTTCATCAAAGATATGGGAGATCTTGTATATAACAATATAACATAAAGAAGTGTTCTATTCTTTTTATACTCATAATTTAACGATAACATATTACGTAGAATTTCACAAGTAAATTCTGAAGAATGTTAAATATATGCAGACTATATTATTATTTCATGGAGATAGAGATAATATTTCTGAAAGATCAATTTAATGTAACCAAATTATTTAAAAACTAATTATATTGGATTTATTCCCCTATTCCTTTTTAATTGTTATGTTGCAATTTTCAAGAATTAATTTGATTAATTTTAAAATAATATTAAAAAGCAATATAAAAAGTAATATAAATTATAATTTTTTTATATCAATATAATTAAAAAAAGTATACATCTTCAAATCTTAACTCCATATTGAAGTTGAAGTACTTTTTATGTCAGCCAACACATTTTTCTTAACTTTTTAGTTGGGTCCAAATAGTAATGCGTAATAAAAACAATGTCAGTCAAATTTGGAAGTTTGTTCTTTACTTACATTGGGGTCATAAAAATACTTTAAATCTTACTAATTTTAAATTAAATATATATAACAAAAGTATCAATATATTTTTTAATTTTGCTATCTTAATGTATTGTGTAAAAAAATAAAAATGAAAAATTATAAATTAAAAAGTATTTTTTTCAAAATGAACTAAAAGAAAGTAATAAAATAAATTAAAAATCTAAGAAATATTATATTTTATTCTTATATTGTTTTTTTTCCATATAGCCTACCAAAATTATATTAATACGATGGGCCATCCAACAACGAAGTTGTGCAATCTCCCTTTTGTGTTTGTTCTTTAATTGCAGGATAATTCCAATAAAAATATTGGAGCATATGATAGAACATATATTTTGTGTGTGGTGCATACAGCGGACATGTGGAAGATGGAATGGAGAGAAAGGTTTATCTTTAATTCACGCAGTTATATTCGTACTTTTTTTAAATAGATTAAATAAAAAAGGAGTTGCTCGAAGCAATTTTAATAAAGTAATTTTTCGTTATCTTAATCATCAAACCAAAGAAAACACTATTAAATTACTAATTTTATTGAAATATCAAAGGTATGCTCAACGTGATGATATAACATGAAATTGGACATTTTTCAACTATTATGACTCAAGCATTACTTTAAAACATAAAAATTAACTTTCACAAGTCATTGTGAAGTCAGAATTTTCATTAAGAAACTTAAATATATAAAAATAAACACATGTGAATTAAAGAAAGTCAATATTTATTATATATATGTTAAATATAATTTTAATCAAATATAAATAATTTAATTGTGGTGAAGGTTCATTTGAATCTCCAGCAACCCTAAAGTTGGCTTCGATCTATTATTTATCACTCATAAATATGATAAGAATCATCTATTTAGCAGCTTCTTAGGAGGACATAACCTTATTCATAAATTACGTTTTGCAAAAATCTAAAGTTGATAAAATTTTAAAAAGTAAAATATATAACAATTAAAGGGGGTGCTACCCACGACTATCTCGTGTTATTACTTTCATTTTTAGGGACCCCAATTTAATAGTGAAAGCATTTTATTTTTTTGTGGAAAAAAATTGGCAACAAATTGAACAATTATTCTTTCTATTTTATTTTGCAAGTCTTTAAACTGGGAATCTGATGTTATCTATAGATCATTGACTTTTTAGATTCAAAATTTTGACATTAAACTAACAAACATATGTCACATTATTTGAATATATAGTTGGGTTATTTTAATAATCTTATGACGATATGCTTATTTGATGTAGTCATATAGATTAAATAATGATATTAACTACTTTTTATTGAAAATATATCTAAAATTATATTATTTATACAGGGTGAAACTATCTTTTATAAAAGTATATAAGTTAAGTCTTAAATAATATTTATTAAAATTTCTGGTATTATCATTGATCGCCTTGATCTTGTGCATTGCAGTTGGACTTCTCTATAAAATATCATTTATAACAACATATTATAACAATATTTTGTTATAGCAACAGAATTTTTTTTGAATAAATGAGGTCATTACATACAAGTTTGATCTTATATATTTCCCTATTAATAATCATATGATGACTATTCTTCTGTGACAACATAATATTCCCTGCCTCCCTAGGTCAACAATCATAACATATATTTTATTTATCCTAATTAGAAATAATAAAGGTATCTTTAAATTCTAGCCATCTTCCAAGAAGTAGAACAATAGAAGAAATTAACAAAGAATTAATGGAAGGAGAAATTCACAATTTCATAGTGGTATGGCTTATTGTCTTAATAAGTTTATGTTATTCTCACACAATTGTCAAATATTTTCCTAATGGTAAATCAAGATTTGTGGCTATAATTCCAATAATTTGTCTATTTTTCATTCTTCCTCTTTATCTCAACTCTATCAATCTTGGGGCCATTACTTCTTTTTTCATTGCATGGCTAGCCAATTTCAAGCTGCTTCTTTTTGCATTTGGTAAAGGCCCTTTGTCATCAACCCCACTTTCAACATTCATTCCCTTGGCTTGTTTTCCTATAAAGTTTCAAAAATCATCAACTAATACCACTCAAAAGAGTACAAAATCAACTTTAAATCTTGTTACCAAAATTGCACTCCTAGCCATTTTGATAAGAGTGTATAGCTATAAATCCCATTTGCATCCAAATATTGTTCTCTTTCTATATTGTTTCCACATTTATTTCTCCCTAGAGATCATATTAACCATGGTTAGCACCATGGTTAGAGTCATAGCTCGAGTCGAGCTCGAGCCACCCTTTGATGAACCTTACAAGACCAGCTCAATTCAAGATTTCTGGGGTAAAAGGTGGAATCTCATGGTAACCAACATACTCCATCCAACCATTTACATTCCTATCCGATCAATGATGACAGACAAGATCTCGAGGAAGTGGGCCCCACTTCCTGCTGTGATCGCGACGTTCTTCGTCTCTGGGCTAATGCATGAGCTGATATTCTACAACATTGGAAGACTAAAGCCTAGTGGAGAAGTCACATGCTTCTTTATCATTCATGGAGTGGCATTGACACTAGAAATTATGATCAAGAAACTGTTGAATGGCAAAGTTTTGGTTCCTAAAATTATCTCAGGCCCATTAGCATTAGGATTTATAATTTTCACAAGCTTTTGGTTATTTTTTCCACCTTTTTTGAGGGGTAATGCAGAAGCTAAAGCATGTACTGAATTAATTGCTGTTTTAGAATTTGCAAAGTATGGTAAGCTAGTTAGTCCTACTAATGTCACATGTCCACTTCTATAAGATTACTAATAATATGTAATTAATTCTTGTTCTTGAAATGAGGGTTTCTGAAACAATTTCTCTATATCTACGAGATAGTTGTAAGGTCTGCTACATTTTATTCTTTTCATATCTCACTTGTAAAATTTTATTGAATATATTATTGTTTTTGTAATTAATTCTTGTATTATTACTACTTCATGTAAGAAAAATATTTTAAAAAATTCAATCATGACTTGATACATGTTCATCATTATGCAAGGACTTATATTTTCTATGCAACCAATTAAATATTATTTTATTTTATTAAAATTGTTATTTTAAGATTAAAATAATTCATGTTATTGCACGGTCAATGGCTCGTTAATTTTTGTACATGAAAATTATTGAAATAGCTCCTTGATTGGAAGAGGATGATTTTTCTATAATATATTGCTTAAGTCGAGGTTAATGGAATTTCAAAATGTTTTTTATTTTCTTAATAATAACTATATGAGAAAAAATGTAGAAAATAGCAATTTTTTTTCAATTTTATTATTAATATCTTTAAATTAGGATATGATGCTATCTATAGGGCGGATCTTGTGGGCTTGAGATAGAAACATGTACAACAGGAGGTTCAATGAATTCCTTTTGATAAAAATATATTTCTTTAAATTTATATAAATGGTTAAATTTTTCTGATATAAAATTTTTTTTTATCATAAAGATGATATTCAAAAAATACATTATATTAGGAGTTTGAAATCTTTGTATATAAAAGTTTTACAACGTGTACTTCATGGTACATGCATAAGAATTAATTCATAAGTGTTGGCAGAGCCAAAATTTATATTAAGAAGACTCAAAGTATGAAGAAATAAATATAAGAAGTAGAAGGAATTTTTTTTCTAAACCCCTAATACAATGTCCTATATATATACACACACAAAACAAATAATTTTAACAATATAAACAGTGCAATTTTTGTCAAAAGAGTTTTTTTCCAAACAGTGCAATTTCCATCAATCTCGGATGGAGCCAAAGATTGACTATTTTTTGGCTTTGGAGTATAATGGAATAAAACAAAATGACTCTTTAAACTGTCTGCGCTTCTTTCATTTGTGAAGTAGCAGTTAGTCAATGCAACTTTCGACGCTCCTCATGGGTCATCTGGAAACAATCATTTTATGTTTTTATACATAGGGATTAGGTTGCGTACATCCGACCCCCCCTCACCCCGAATGAGCGGGAGCCTTTTGAGGTATTGGGGTATGTTGATGATGATGATTGATCTTACCTAGCTCCACCTTTGGGTCTAGTATCAGAGAGATTTAGAACTTCCACTAAAACTTTCGTATGACCTTAAGTGGGGAATCGTCATATTACCACTTTATAGCTTACTAACTAAAAATATACCAGGTATAATTTAATATATATATGTTACCTTACAGCAAATTTAAAGTTTGTTCAATAAAAATGGAGTTGACATCCTTGAAAATATTTCACTTAACAAGAATCTCATGTTCTTTAATAAAATGAATGTTTTACAATGTACTTTATGGTACATGACTTGTGACTTGTTCAAATATAATCAAATATAATTTAACACGTCCATTTAACACGTCTACTTGATGGATTATCTCGAAAATGTTGTTTTCACAGCCCTTGTGACATCCTTAATGAATGCACCAATTGCTTCATCCTCTGCAAATGCTCGAACATCAGAATTACACCGTAATAATTGTGGAAAAAACAGCCAGAAACCCGTAATCATAACGAATCCAACGGTCAAGATTGTCCCGATAATCCGTGGCAGCTTAAACCTACCGTTAATCACTTTCTTGGCATAAAGCTCAATGTTTAAACACACCCCGTGTAGCAAAAAGAACCAAGTGATCTCCCAAGTGGGCTTAACCCGGCCCAAATAGTAAAATATCAGCTCATGCATTAGGCCCGAAACGATGAATGTAGCCATCACCGCAGGCATAGGGGCCCACTTCCGGCCCAAAATGTTCGTGGAGAGGCTTAGAACGGGCTTGTATATAGTGGGCCGAAGGATACCAGTGACAATTAAATTCCAACGCCGGCCCCAGAAATCTTGAAGTGAGCTTGATAAATATGGTTCATTAAACTGAGGTTCGAGTTGAACCCCGAGAAGCCCACGGGCCAAGCTCGAAATAAGAGCAAGAACAATATCTAACGAAAGGTAAATGTGGAAGCAATATATGACCATAATGATATAGGGATGTATATAATCACTATAGTCATATACTCTAATAATTAAAGCAAAAAGAAGTGTCTTTATGCCATAATTTAGTTTTTGGCCACTTTTTGCAAAATCCTCTCCTTTTTGCACACTAGAACCTTTTTCAACTGATTTTTGAGATGGGGTTTCATTAAAATGTCCATTTTGAAAAGGGTTGTTTTCATTTTTGTCATCTGAGTTTGGAAATGGGGATTCTTGAAAATGGCCATTTTTTGCAAAATCATTTCCACTTTGTACATTTGAAACATTTTGACCTAAATTTAGAGATGGGGTTTCTTGAAAATAACTATTTTGATGAAATTTACCTCTATTAACCCCATTTTCCACATAAAGTTTAGATTTTTGTTGAATCTTGATAGGTAAACAAGCAAGAAGAAGAAATTTAGTAATAGAAAGTGAAGAATCAGAAAGTGGACCTTGGTCAAAAGCAAGTAAAATAAGCTTAAAATTACAAAGCCAAGAAATGAAAAAACCAGTGTTACCACAAAGATGAACAGAATTTATTTTAAGAGGTACATAAAGGAAAAAAATTATTATAGGTAGAAAAGAAAAGAGCCTAAATGAACCTTTTGGGAAAACTTTAGATGATAAATAGCAATAACAAAGTGATGCATAAATTAATAACCATACCTTAATAAAACTTTCAATTTCTCCTTCTATCCAATATTTGATAACATTCTTGATATTTCCCTCCATATTACAATTTCTTTTTATTGGTTCTAGTTTGAGATGAACAAATGTGAAGATTAAACAGAGAACACCACAAAAAGTTGTGCCAAAATTCTGGATCTATTCCAACTAAGTCCACAAATTAGTCAATATATAGGAAACCAATTGATTTTCGACACGTACACTTTTCTTTTAAGAAAATATTAGATTTGAAAATTAGTGGAAATTAAATAAACATCTTATTATTTTAAGGGGAGATGCATTAAGATCTTCACGTCAACATTCAAACTTGGGATGCTTCTCTGAAAAGGAATTGTTTTTTTTTTGGTCACTAAAAGGAATTGTTTAAATCAATAATTGTATGCACCAAATAAGTATTCTTAAAAATGGAAACTAATAAATTGACTAATATTTTAAAATTCATTCTAAAATGATAAATACTCCTTTATTTTTATTGAGAGCTTTTGAATTCAAACTTTATTTTACAATTATCAAAATGGAACTTTTCTATGAGAATTCAAATTAGCTAGTACCAAAAATAAACTGTTGACACTAACTTAAAAATATATTTCACTTTTTTATCTACAACTCTCTTTCCATCAATCTTGGATAGAGACAAAGATTCACTATTTTTAGGCTTTGGGGTATGATGAAATAAAGCAAAATGGTTCTTTAAACTGTCTGCGCTTCTTTCAATTGTGAAGTAGCAGTTAGTCAATGCAACTTTCGACGCTTATCATGGGTCATTCGAAAATAGTCGCGCTATGTTTTTAAACATAGGAATCAAGCTGTATACATCTGACCCCCCTTACCTCGTAATGGGCGAGAACCTTTGAAGTATTGGGATAATGTTGTTGTTGTTATCTACAACTCTCACATGTTGCTTCAAGTCAAAATTTCTACATTTACAAAATATAAAATCACCAAATTGCTTGATATTCCAGCAAAGAATACTTTGTCAACGCCCACAACCAATATCTTTTGGGATTTTGTCGGGGTTCTTTCCCTATTTTAAAAGGATCTTCGTGTGAATAATCGATCAGATATATTATTCATTAGCCGACTATTTTTTTTAACTTAAACGATTTAGTAAACGACTATATAGATTAATTCTTCATTTTTCTTTATACTCTAATCAAAGAAAATTGTAGGGCAAAAGTTCTGCCTTTGGGTTATTTCTTAATATAATAAAAAGGGCTTTTCTATTTTAGTTGTTGTTGGTGAACTATCGACTTTAAACTTTTTTTGGACCATTTTATTCTGCAACCTTTTTCTTTTGGTCTCCTCTAAATTAGTTTACCATAATAGTGTTTTAACTTTCGACCATTTAAAATTTACTTTTCATAATCGAAAAATTTCTGAGGGTTAATGGTTATAATTAAAAAATTGGTGGATAATAGCCTATAGATTAAGCCTTTTGTCTGGTATAAATTCAAACACGTGACGTACATCTTTTTTACTCTTTTCTTTTGGTTTCCCCAAATGTGTTGTGCCAAAATAGAGTGCTTCAAATTTTGAACATTTAAAATGTATCTTGATATTTGAGAAATCTATTAGGGTCAACAGTCCACTATCCAAAATTTGGTGGATAATGAATTTATTCTTGTGTTCTCGATAATTTAAACTCATGACATGTATCTATGTTACGTATCACGTGTTGCGCTCTTATTACTAAAACAAAGCCCTGGAAGCGAAACTCTTAGATAGTATTTAGTAATAGATTTTGGATTAGTTTTTTAAAATTTATTTTAAATATTATATAGACATGAAATTTAAATAAAAATCTGATATTTAAATATTCTCAAGTTCCATTATCTTGGATTAGTGGGCCTTCCACTCATAAAACTTTAACTTTTTTCAAGTAAAATACATGTCCAAATGCATTTACAGAATTCAAACTTTTAAATTTCAACTTCAAAATTTATGATCAAACAGAAGGTCTTCGTTTAACCATACATGTTTCAATCTTTTATAGGGCCTTTACCAAGAAAAGAACATGAACCATCATGCCAATGCATGAATGCCAAGTTCAATTATTGGGGAAAATGAAGGTGGAGGAAGTGGTTGAGAAAGCCAAAAGAAAATAACAAAGTGACTAAAGTCTAAAGTCAAAGGGGAAAGTAGCTGAAGAACATAACTTTGATAAACTTTAGTTGTTAGGTAAGTAAAGGGATGCAATATCATTATGAGAAAATGGAAAGAAAACAAGTAGAATCCCACTGTTTCCGAAAGATCCTCAAAAATATCATCGCAAAGCAGAAAATACTTGATATGAAACCAAACAAATAATGGAAAAGAATAGAAGAGAAAAAGGAATTTGATGAACAAAATCTCTAGATTCTTGAAATGTTTTCTTCACAGTTACACAACATTCAAAAAGCACACTTATGCACATGAAATTTGATAGAGAGAAAGGCAAAAAAGAGAGCTTTTGATCATATAATCAATTGTAGCAGGTTGTTTTCTCCTTTTCCCCTTTCCTTTTTCTCTTCTGAAAAACTAGTAGGAAAAAAAATTGAGATAATTACAAAGAACGAAAACAAGTATCGTATGGGGGCAACAATTCATGTTATGGCATTGTCGTTCATTTTTCCTGCCAGTCTTTCTTGATTTCGAATGTATAGTTGATCTCCAAATAGCACTTGTTATCGTCATCAAGGAACTGCAGAGGAAGCAAACAAGAAAAATGACTTAATTTGGTATGCTTACAAACATTCTTAAGCTGCAATTTTTATCTACACGGTGTAAGAAGCATCCTGCATTCATGCAGGCTCTTGGAAAGATTGCGTCCCCAGAGATGCATAATGTAGGCAGCCTACCGTGATTCTACAGCTCAAGTTGTGACAAATATACAGGCACCGTCACATAGAGACAATTTTACCATTGCTCTAAAGCTCCCCCCTTCATCTTATGTACTAAGATCAAACAGATGTAAAATTTCAGCTGTGGTGATTGCTTCAATGCAAATGTTGGGTACAAAACGTAACCAATCTATTAGCTTGCTTCAGTTAGTATCATAATGTACTGGTCCTTCAATAGAAAACTTAAAACTCGTCGGAAAGAAAATTTAAAACAAGAATGGAGGAAACAAAAAGCGGTCCCATGTAAAAAGATAAGAGAAGCTATCAGTCTATCAGATTTAAGACGATAAGAGAAGCTTGCCGATTTCCCTGGTAACAATTCAGTAAATGACATTTATAGGATATCAGTACTATTGTTGGATGGTAGACAAAAACTACGTTAAGGGAGACTTGAAGAGAGAAAAAAAAATCACCTTTGTCCTTGCCGAGTAAGATCCTCTTGCGAAAATGCCAGAAGGGGTGGTCTCCTCTGGCATTTCATGCGTATAAGGCTCCAGTTGAGGACTGAATGCCCCAATCATCTCTTTCGTGCTGTCAACTGAAATAACATTCGTAAAAAGGGAAAACGTTAACTAACAACATCAAGAAATAAACTAGGTACGCCTAAAAATGACATATTCATATAGAGGTGGAAATGTGAAGGGACGGTGTTGTACCTTTAAGGCCGGTTTTCCAAACTGTGTTGGTGTATTTAAGACCTGTCACTATATTGTTGTTAACCTGGAATGTAAAATTTAGGCTGTATTTGCTCCCTTCTTTCAGGACAAACCATGGACTCTTGGGATTTCCATCCTCAGGAATAGGGAGAAAAATATCAGATCTACCGGGCGACTTAATTGCAAGGCTCAAGATCTTTACTTCCGGATCCAGGGATTCTACATTATTCAACAGTTACACAGAGTGTCAAGATTTATACAGAAATGCTTCTCGTATGTGTCTAAAGGCTCATTAAGGTTTTACCAACCACAAAATCCTACTGACAAGTTCCAGAGTGTCAAAGAAAATAGAATATATTACACTAACAGATGAAAATCGAGTAATGAAATTTTCGGAGTTCCTCACCATAACTTATTTTGAAAATGAAAGTAACATGGAAGGAGTTGTTCACTCACCACAACACCACCAAAATTTCAAAACTAAATTGAATTTAATCAATTCAATATATTAAAACTAAAGATATTCGAAAAGTATTATAAGCTGCAATTTTTTTCATATTAAAAAATTTCATCTTGAGATGTTGGTCAAATCTGGTGAGCAGGGAGTATATGCAAACAACTGTTTCCTCAAAAAGGAGAGGAATAATTAGAGTAATGATAGAGTTGTCTTCGTGTGACCTATCGGGTTCAAATTGTGGAATAAGTCATAAGCTGCTTACATCAACCCTTTGGGGCGCGATCCTCCCCATCCCCACCCATGGATTGCCCCTTTTTACTCTTTCCTCATGAACCAAAATCAGAAATTCAAGAAAGTTAAAGGGAGCAAATCATGAATCAAAAACAATATTTACCTCCAACAGCATTGATATCCACACTTCCAAGGAGCTGCTCCTTCCACCTTCTCAAACTTTCATCATCCTAAAAGCAAACATTGAATCAAATCAAAATAAACATTAAAAGGGACAAAGACAATATTTTTCTTTTCATCAAGAAAATTAAAAGGGAAGAATCAAAACAAAAAGATCATTCAGAGACACACTTAAGAAGGAACAAAGATGCAATCTTTTTTATCTTTCAAGAAAAAAAAACCCAGGGCAGTGGGGGTGGCGGTTCATCTAGTGTCAGATATCCACCTTGGCCCGACTAATTTAAATTTGTACCAGAAAGTCTCACGAAGGCCTAAAGTGCTCCCTAACAAAAATGACTCTAAAGATGCAATCTTTTTTATCTTTCAAATAAAACAAAAAGGAGAGGAATTTTTTTCTGATCTATATTCGATATTCATATTAAGCCTCGACTAATTTAAATTCTCACCAAAAAATCTCACGAGGGCGTAAAGCTCTCTATAACAAAAACGACTCTAAAGATGCAATCTTTTGTATATTCCAAGAAAACAAAAAGTGGTTCAAATTTTCTTTACTCTATATTCAGTA
>JAOTQJ010000007.1:5712498-5722577 GCA_025642045.1 Solanum sejunctum
CTATGATGAAATAAATTCACAAGATATTTTTATTTATTATAAACATATTTATTCAAACTGCCTTTCTTTATCCTTCTTTATTTCCTACTAATTTATCTGCTAATGTCTACTGTTTTTACTTATCCAAAACGTCCACTGCTGCAAAATTAAATACAATTCCTTTCCATACCTCACAAGCAGCAGCTAGTTCCGGGCTCCATTTGAAAGTCTCATGAATAATCTCATTACCTTCCCGAAGAAGATCACATCCTTCATTACGAGCTTTTACACATGGTTCTAGAGCTACTCGATTAGCTAAGACACCTGGGGCATTACTCCCTTTCATTCAGTGGCAGAGCCACCTTGTAATTAGGGTGTTCATCTGAACCCTCAGCTTTAATAAAAATATTATAATATTTATATATAATAAAACTATTCTTTTTCTGTATATAGTCGTTATCGAACATCCTTCAATTAGTTCATATATCTACTACTTAAAATATTGAACCCCCTTAAAGAAAATCCTGACTCCGTTAGACTGCCAGTACTATCATCTCTCGCATGAACGTCTCGATTTATAATTAACACTCCACTTACGAGGTAAGAAAGGTAAAGGTAGATCGACCTTTTCTACGTCTTGTTTTTCTAAAACGCATAACAATAATATTTTGAAATAACAATATTTGAGATCGGAGAAAGTAATCGATAAAAGTTTAACATACCTCCTTGCCATAGAAAGTTCGTAAGGAGGAGGCAAAATTGCTAATGCATCTACATTCTTCTCCAATAATATCAGACAACTCAATAAGATCTTTATTTTTAAGTGCATTATAAAGTTTTTGTACTGTTTCCATAGCTTTTTGGCCTTCTTCTGGATTATTTTCTGAATTATCTCTAGCATTACATTTCAAAGGGTACAATAGGCAATTCCTTTTGGATGAAACTTGGTTTGAATGAATAAAACTAGAAACATATTTTTGGTCATGAAGTTGTTTCTTTTTTGGATAGAGAGAAAATTGGGAATTTTTTTCTTGGAAAATTATAGGGAATTTTTTATTAGAGATTATAGTAGAAGGGAAAATTCGTGAACTCATTTCCAAGAACATTGGATGTATAAGAATATGAAATGATTTGGCTATAGCATTTATAAGAAGGATTATGAAGAGTAAAGCATAACATGTTCATCAAGATTTCAATCATTGCAAGATTGGAATATTGTATGTGTATCATGGCCCAAGGAATAAATATAGCTACATGGAACAAGTAATTAAATATAAAGTTGAAAACTCGCCTTTTTCTACATTGTCAAAGGAAGAAGAGATTTCTCGAAATCTCAGGAGTTTTACAGAGGAGAATCAGATTATAAAGAAATAAAGTAACAACTCAAGAAGTTTCAACATATAGTTTGTATACATAAAACCATACATATTTGTACAATGTAAATTTCTTGCAAAAAGGTGTCGGTTGACATCACTTAGGCAAGGATGATTTCGCCATCGTCAGAAACATGAAGTAATTAATTTGATGATTGAGGAGAAATAACATACCTAATGAAGTTTCAACAAGTAGTATTTGAGAAGGGTAACGTGTATATAATCTTGTCCCTGGCTATCTCATAAAGATAGAAAGACTGTTTCCAATAGATCTTGTGTTGAATGCTTAAGTCTTATGTGGAGATATATCAAATATTCTTACATCCTAACCAAACATTATATAAGCTTACCAAACCAAATGATTGGCTAATGTTTGCAAATGTATATAATTATAATGATATAATAATTTATTTATTTCAAAATCAATATAGAGTACTATTGCTTGCAATTTTCTTGTGATCTTTTGGACATTTTCCAAACACATCTAGAAATATTTTTTTGGTACCAATCAGTAATCAAAAGGTGTGATAACTAAAACACATTTCAAGGTGATGAATGACATTTCCTTGGAGATACATTGTTGGACTTTAATGAATGTTATTTAGTTTTGTGTCCATGTATGTTACAAATACACAATGTATCATTTCACAAAGGCACCAAAACATGTAAACATGGTCATGTTTTTAGCGCCAATATTTATTGTTGTAAAAATATTTAGCAGCAATTGATCGATGTCATGCAATTCGGAGAGACTCTACTAACATTTATTTTGAATGCTAGTAATCTGTCAAAACATAGTGCCCTTGAATATTTCGAAAATAACAATCTTCGTGGTCATCATATACATGCGATACAATCGATTTGCGACAAAATATAACATACTAGGAAATAATGAATTAAATACATTAGTTGACCGCTAAGGGTTGTGGTAAAGTGGTAAGTATTCCTTTACTCTTAACCAAGGTCTCAAGTTCGAGCTTCGGTATGGAATCGTCTTTGTTAGGAAATGCTTTAACCCTTATTTGGAACTTTCAGACGCGAATTTGAATTAATTGGGATGCAATGTGGGAACCAGATATCGGGAAACCAAATAAATAAATAAATGCATTAGTTAAATTGCAACATCATTGGGCCTGTGTAATATGACTAATGAAGTAAATTATCCACCCTTAAATTCCCAATAGGGCCCCTCTCTCCTTTTATAAGCCTTAAGTGCATATGGGCCTTAAATGGGCCCACTTTCATATCTTATTAGTTAGGGATGTTGACATTCTTAGCCACTTCTGTTTACCCATTTAGCCGTGGTATATACATTGATTTTATTCGGATTAAATGTTTCTAAATAAAACCTCTACATCAAACATTAATATTTGAACATTTGAACCCATATTAAATGTACATCAATTTTCAATAATATTTGCGTGTTTTGGTTAAATAAGAAAGCTAAGATGGAATGTAGCTTGAAAGCAACTTTATAAAAGGAGGCCCCTATTATTCTCAATATTGTTTTTTTGGATGGATAACGTGATTCACTGCAAAAAGAAAAGAAAAAGAAGGAACTTCCTTGGGATTTTTCGTCGATATTGCTGACCTGCAATTACTAACGAGTTTAAATATAGTCAAGTTGCAGTATAGCTACAATCTAAATATAAATTAAGAATGGTCGGGATCACAATCCTTTGTTCTGATTGTTACAACGTGTCACTCACTACATAAGAAGCATGATGACTTGATGTCAGTCTTACCTTCCTCTAACTTATCATTCGTAAAATTTATCTATTGGAAATTTCCCTTTGTTTCGATCCCTCTAAGTCTATCAAATAATCACTTTAGCCCTTTGGAAAACCTAATCATATTGCTTAACAAGGGAAAGAAAGAAGATTCACCGATCATCATATTTTAAAAAATAATTACAAATCAAATATTAAAAGTTGATAAAAATATGTCCAAAGTTGTTGACAAACAGTCAAGTCATTGAATTTGATGAAATAATAGCAAATCTAACAGACCAACTTTTAAGGAAGAAACCTAGGATTTTATCTTCCTTTCCTTTTACGACTTTTTGATTGCCAAATAGTTTAGTTTGTTTTTCTTGACTTCAACAAATTATTAAGTTGGATTGGAGTAATGGTGAAGTCATTTTTATGTCTGATATTATAGGTCAAGAATTTACGTCTTGAAATTTATCAATAATATTTGTCTTAGGATAAATCATCTATGTCACATTCTCGTCCTATGTGAATGTGATATGATTCTTACATTAGACTGATGTTTGTGTTAATTAGTTCACCCGCAACGTCTAATATAAATAGAGGAATCAAAACATAAAATAAAAATTATTTTTATGAATATATAATAGATATATAATCTCTTATTTTTTTTTGATTTATTTACTTTCTTATGTTCTAATTGTTTGGTGAAAATTTTGACTCCTTAAATCTTTTATGTAAAAATTATCAAATGAACATTGGAAACTAGACAGACTTTCTAACATGGACCATATGGTTTTATAATTTTTTTGCTAAAGTGAAAAAAACTCCAACATGAATCATTAAATTTTAAAGTGCTTGTCGATTACTGTCCACAATTCTAGGAAAAAGGAGCAGTCCTTATTATTATGTTTTTTTTCCAAAAAAATATAACAATTTTGGATTTGCTTCCACGTATTTTTTTTAAGGTCATCATCATTTATGAAAAAGAGTTGTAGAATAAAGTGTTTTCACTTCATCGACCTATACATAAACTAAATATAATTTTGCAAAAATAACTCTGAATTGATATATCAGATGATATCTCATAATACTTTTTAATTGATTCATCATGTCGTCAGATTTGCCTAACTCTGCATTGATATATCAGATGATATCTCATAATATTTTTTAGTTGATTCATCACATCATTAAATTAACTTGTCTAATGCAACATATATATATGTATATATTTGAGTTACTAATCAAGATAATAAATTTATGTGTGTATTCAAACAATAACGATGATAATTTTTAAAAAATGAATTTTGAATATACGATTCACAAGTCATAATCGAATTTAAAAAATTTATACAACATAGACCAATGCTACAAACTTCCAAAATAAAATGAGATATTCATAAAATTGATCAATATGATTTAACAATAAGGCACGTCCACTGATGGAATTAATCCATCATTATCCCAAATTTATAATGTATCTAATTACCTGACTTTATGGTAAGTCCTTTCTGATTTTGATAGAATACAATTGCCCTACTGAGAAAAAACAAATAATGGATCCTCTTGATGTAATTATTTTTTGTGAAGATTTCTAAAATATGTGTCAAATATATATATATATATGTATGATTATAGGAGTAATAAATTTTTCAAAAAAATTTATGGTATTAAATATTTCATAATATATAATATGTGTGTGATTATATAGAACTCATCTTGTCAAAAGTGAATGAGAAATTTAAGTTAAACTGCTTAGAATATCGTGTAGCATATTTTTTCTTCTTATTTTGTTCGTACTTTTTAAATATAACAATAGATATGTGTCTGATCCTAAAAAATAATATATTTTAAAATAACTAAATATGAATACAATAATATTTTTAGAAAATTCGAACAATATAAAAATTTATAATGAAAGATTAGAAGCCGAGAAAGTTGATGCTTAGTGATATAATTAAACTAAACAAAACCTAATTATGAAAAAAATCTCATTTCTATCAGCTTAATTAAACAAAATCAGTTCAATAGCTTAAATATTGAAATCTCACATTGTAAATAATAAATTCTCTAATAAAAATGAGATTATATTTAATAAGACTTGAATCTAAAACTTTTTATTAATTATATGATTTTAGAAGAAGAAATTATAAATGAGGAAAGCACTATTAGTGAAAAGGATATAATTAAATTAATGATGTGTCAATTAAAAAAAATCAATATCAAGAAAGAAGAAAAACACGTCACGTAAATTGTGGCAGAAAAACAAAAGAATACAAAGAGGACCTTTGACAGGTCTGAAAATCTTAGACATATTTTTAAAATATTTTTCACTAATATAAGTACTACTTAGGTTTAAGGAAAAAGTACTAGGATCCGATGTATAGTTTACTTTTTTATTAAAAAATTTTGAGTTTAATTTTTACAATAGAAAAGTTTTTCTCTTTTAAATTTTTTATAATTTTAAATATGTCATCAGAAAAATTAAAATTAAAAAATTATTAAAAAAACTAAGTAATTAAAAATAGGTTAATTTGAAAAAAATATATCAAATATATTAAAGTAACTTTTACGTTATTTCTTTTTAAATTAACTAAAAAAAATAATGTAAATAAATTTAAATTATGCAACATATTTCTAGTACAATTTAATTAGTATAGAGGTGGACAAAAAGTCACGTGAGTATGTTCTTTTCAACAATAGTAACATGTCAAAAGAATATAATTTCAAAATACTAGTGTAAAATTATAGAATATTAAGCAGTGTAATTTACAGAAAATAAACAACTTTAAAATTATTATAGGTGGGGTCACAAAAAATAAAAAATATTTCAAGGAAAATAGCCAAACACAATAGTCATCAGACTTTATATCAAATCTGTAAATAATTCACTTGTCACTTGACATATACCCACAACAAAGAAAAAAATTCCCATAATATATATGGGGGATAGGAAAAAAGTAAATAAAATACTACTTTCAACTCCAAGATCATAATAGAGACAATATTTAATTATGGTCCTAATTATTCATTTGATGGACTAAATAGATACTAATAGATTCTTATCATAACTTATACTTCTGATCTAATTGTATAATAATAATAATATATCTAGTGAAATTTCACAAGTAAAGTTTAAAAAGAATAAAATATATACAGATCTTATCATTATATCATAAGGATATAGTGATAGAGAAATATGATAACCTTCCACAATAATGTGCGACTGACACTCCTTTCTATCTAAGGTCATATCTTCGGTGATATTGAGTTGCATTATATTTTGTCTAATCACCTTCCCTCAATATTTTTTAATCTGACTCTAACTCTCCGAGTAGCTCTTAAATCCAACCTCTTATACCTCCTAACAGGAGTATTGACACTTCTTCTATACAAATGTCCAAACCATTACAGTCTCGCTTCCCTTATATTATCTGCCCCCCTAACTTCTCTCGAATAGTCTCATTCCTAATAATTTTATCACTCCTAGTATATGTCTACACATCCATCTCAACATATTCATTTCTGAAACTTGCGTTTTTTGGATATGTGAGTTTTTATGCGATTTTATAATAATTACGGATTATCTTTTAGATTATAATATTATTAAACTAAAAAAACATTGAGTCGTTAATACTTATTAATATATTTTTATAAATATGATTTGATCGCTCTTATTTGAGATGTATACTCTGATGACGACTCTTTTCTTGTTTTTATTTTTCCTAATACTATAGTCCAAATTCATGTTTATTGGCTGCTAAGAACATTATAATAATAAAAAATTATACTTGTATGTTAGTGGTAGAAATGTATTTTTTTTAAATTGATGAAGTTTTATATTAATAAAAAGTCTGGCTTGAGAGATTCTATATTAAAATTAAATTTAATGTGCACTGTATATTCTCTTGGTACTAGCATCTATGTCAATAATAATAGTAACAACAAATATCAAATAGTACTATCTGCTTTTTATATTCTGAAAAATATGTCAGCATGTTTCGTATAATTCAAATAATAATATTGATTTAAAGTGTAATAATATTATATTCATTTAAACTACTTAATACAATGTTATATTCCAATTTACGGTGCAATATTTTTACCAATACTTTAAATCAAATTGGTAAAGCCATAATAAAGCAACTAACTAAATATAAACTTTTTTCTAACCATTTAAATATTTAGATGAGATATTTGTATAGTTTAATTTGATACCAAAACTTATACGATGTTAATAGAGCAAGTCTCATGTAACTTTCAATCACGTTATCGATTAAAATATGTGATACTAGTTTCTTCTCTTATTCTTCCTTGTAGTGCGTGCACTATAATAGCGTTCTCTCCGAGCAACCAAATCTCTTGTCTCTGGAAGCTCAACCAAATGCCACTCCAGTGGTAAAAGCAGGATATCCAGTAAACAAGCTTCAAAACATGAAAAATTAAACACAAAAAGGTTCAACATTCATTATATATCCATAAATAATAGTAATTTGGTATTCAATAACAAAATGAAAGTCTTGACGAAATTGATAAAATTATTGTTACAATATTCGAAATCACATGTTTGAGCTATGGTAAAAACATGTTGCAGAAACATAAAATAATATTACATACAGTAGATGATTTTCATTTAATTTTTTCTCCAATACCATACATAATTGATTGATATTCAATAAAAATTGATATCCAATTTTTTCTTGAATATCCAATAATGAAAGATTAATCAAATCTATATACTTAAAGTTTTGTATTCAGTAACAAAATGGATGTTTTTATATAATTGATAATAATATCATCTTGCGAAAATATAAGGTAATATTATATATAATAAATTCTATCCAATTTTTTCTCAAAAGTGTACGTAACAAGAACTTAGCCTA
Organism: Solanum sejunctum; assembly: GCA_025642045.1. NCBI lineage: Eukaryota > Viridiplantae > Streptophyta > Magnoliopsida > Solanales > Solanaceae > Solanum > Solanum sejunctum. The sequence goes on from JAOTQJ010000007.1 coordinate 5,720,443, forward strand.
CCCGATAATTGTTTCTGAGTGGGCAAATGACACAAATCCAGCGTGGCAAAACGAGAGAAAGTCATACAAATGGGCCCCAAATAGCACGAGGAGTACTACCTGGAAAGCATCTAAAGGGAGCTTTAGGTATATGGGCCCATGAGGCCCAAATAAGCAAAATAATATAGGGCCCATTTAGACAAAGCACAAAAGTATGCAGACTGATTTGGATCTAAAAAGGAGGCGCCACGTCAGCATATGGGGGCCATTTAGACGTTAATGATCGTAGATAGTGATAGTGGGGGCCCAATTTGGCACCGGCCCTTCACTATTATTTTGGACTTTACGTTTATAGCCATTTGTCCACAAATCAAAATAATAATAATAATAATTCAACTTGCCTTATTGTTTTCTTTTTCAAATTCCTAAACATTCTCATCTTGACCATTACTGTGAGAAAACATTTTTACTATATTTGGTGAAATTTTGATGTGATTCATCATGTTGTTTTACTGTTAGTAAAAGCCGTGTCATGCCAACAATAAATAAATAAAAAGATATTTCAGTGTACGAAGTCGGATCATGTTTTGAGAAAATATTATATAGATAGCCTATCCTGATCGTGACTCGGATATGTGATTGGTAGTCATATGAAGATAACCTACTGTTGCTTCAAAGTGACACCAAAAAATCAAAGGCATATTGAGAGTTTCGAAAGATCGATAGACGTAAGATATAAATCTGATCGATTTGATCTTTTGTTTTTTTATCATTGAACCTGTTTAATTTGTTAACCTCAATTAAGATGTAATGCAATCATCATCGCATTATATGTACTTCGAGTGTGAGTTCATATATCTATATTTAAGTATTTTTCCAAAAATATAACACTAATATATATAATTTAAGAAGAGGAATATGGGTTCACATGAATCTTGTGACCTCTATCTACCTATGTCCCTGCAAAAAATACATAATTTGATGAATATGACGAGTTAAAGTTTTTGATAGTTTATTCATTTTATTTATCTGATGTAGTTTATAGTCTAAGAGTTATAAAACTTTTCGTCTTAAATATGACATAATATTTATTTGGCTATAAGGCATTTGAAATTAATTATTTTAAACTTATCATAATACTCTATCTGCGTAGCAATAAAAATTACTATGATTAAGAATCATAAATGAAGTTTAAAATTTTTTGCATTTACAAAACAACTTATGGGTAAAATTCTTCAAATGATCAAGATTTAAAATTAGTAAAATATAGTACCATACCACATTGGTAACTGCAAATACTTTAAGAAAATATACTTCTACTTAATTATTGATACATTTATACAATAATTTGAGGGAACCAATACATACATTATTTACTTGGATTAGTAACTAGATTCATTTAATGAGTAAATATTGTGGTAGGGCGATAAATATTTTTTCTTTTTCTTTTAAAGTATAAGTGTCAAATTCGAATTGTAGATGCAAAACTATCTTTGTTTGAAAATACTTTATCTTACATAAAATTTTTTAGTGTGAATCTGAATTTGTTGGAACCCTACTGAAGACTAAATGAGAAATTAAAAAATAATATTATATTCATTCCCCTAAACCAAGAGATTTTGTTGTCAAGGAACTAGAATTAACAAAAAAATAATTAAAAAAATAAAAAAAAGATACTTTAAAAATTAGAAGAACATGAAAGCATGATGGTCTTAGTCACCTACATGGCCTACTGCACAAAACACAGAAAGGAAAAAGATATAATAGCTGTTATAGTAAATGGTCTCCACCACCATGTGGCTTTGCTATTTCCCAATCAAAACAAATGCTTTTAGACAAACATAATAGAATAATTAATTAATAACATTATTAATAAAATTATCTTTTTCTTTGAGTCGAGAATCTATCAGAAATTAAATTCTTAATTATCTTTTAAGTTAAAGATGAAATATCGCACATGCTATTTTTTTTTTAAAAAAAAATTGTAATGTTACATTGAATATAATGTTATTCTTGTTGTAGTATTAGACAATATTAACAAGGCACATATCGTGTGATGATTGAAATTCTGATTTTTCTTGATCATAGATCTTAGATCTAAATCACTGAAATAGAAGATTTCCAATAAAGATTGTTTTATATATAAATAGTATTTG
>JAOTQJ010000007.1:5725389-5737262 GCA_025642045.1 Solanum sejunctum
ACATGCTCTCGACTATCTGCACGCCAAGAAAGAAAACAAACATTAAGTGTATTGCTTTTTCACGAGGTAAGGATCCACGAAATGATAGAATATCCTGAATAATCTATGTATTTACCAAGCAATCAAGCAGAGAAGTCTAAGAGCTTAAAGACATATTTCAACCAAAAAAGGAAATGGTTTCAACCAAAATATAATTCTATATATGTTGATTTTATCTTTATCCAACTTTTGTGATGCCATTTGGTATAAAATCTACTATGATTTAAAGAATAGTCTTTTAATGAAGGATAAAAAATTTAATCAACGAGCTTTTAATATGCGATTTTAATGCAAACGCAAATTTTGGTTGAAATTGGGCCGTTAAGATATTGTTGCTATGGATTGTTGCAGTGGAACTATTTGGGCTTATCAATAGGACAACTCTAGTGGGCCGTTAACCATATAACTCTAATGGGCTGGGTTAAAATTTGAATGTTTTTTTAATTATTTTTTAATTTACTAATGAGAGAAGCTTCATCATGTTGACATAAATGGTGTGTTGAGTACGAAGGAAAATAAGGATATTTCTTATTTATTTTTTTTGTCTCATACGTATGCAAAAATTGATATTTTTAAAAGAATATGTGTATAATCTAAATAAATATTTCGGAAGGCGGAAGTCAGGGTAGGTCCGCTCTCCTTTGGATATGAGGAAGGAGGGTGTTTTAATTTCGAAATCAGAACAACGCACAGTGTAGTGGGGTGATGGTGATTACAAGGTGGGATGAAGATGAAATGTATTTGAAGAGTAGAGAAGAAATAATCAAATATAATATGCCAAATATGGGAGTTGTTTTCCCTACTTACACTATAAAAATAACTTTCCTCAATTTTAAGAAACTAAAGAGTTGTTTAGTTGGGAACTAATTATCCGAGATGATTAGTATTCCAAGTTTATCTCATTATTATACTATAAATAGAGGGATAAATAATCGAAGGACTATTTTACACCATCAAATGCAAGATAAAATAATCTTACATTTTATTCCAAAATTATTATACCTCACATGAAAAAATTCCTTAGTTTTTCAAAAATAATATTTTTCGACATTTTTGACCTACATAATATAAAAAATTCATATCAAACATGCTCATTCAAAAAAAAGACCATTTTATAAGCCATGAATCACTCAAAATATAAAAATTCTGCGTCTATCGCTGATCAACCAATGTTGTTACGAAAGGCCATTTTGTAGGCAACTTTCGTGATATTGGAAGGGGAAAAAAGAAAACGAAACTTTACATAATAGACCCTTCCACAACATTTATGGGGCTATAAGTTACTTGAAAAATTTGAAGTTATTTGTGGTCATACTTAAGATGAGGTCAATTTAAGAAAAGTAGAGGACCCATCTGACACTAATGCTGCATCAATGGATTAGACTGGAGTTTTGTTTTATATATTCAGGTACAATGTTCACGTAAAATCCAAAAATTAAATTGAAAATAAAATTAAATTGAAGGAAAAACCAGATACTTTTTAGTCTATTTGATTTTGAATTTTACTTTTAAATATCGATAAAATTTAACTTGATTTTGATATTAAATATAAAACAATCGAAATAGCAGAACCAAACCTATCGACCTTACATCTAAGTACACTTGTCCCATGCAATTATATATTTTAGAAGTCTTATTAATTGCTCAAAAAATTTTCCTTCAAATACAAATAGACCCCCACAATATTTTATGATGCATGGTTTGAATTACTTGATGATTCGTTTTCACATATTAAGAACTAAAAAATTATTTTCATGAAAATAAAATATCAGTGTGAGTATTATTGCACCAAACAAATGTTGATATGCAAACTAATGGCGTCCATGATCAGCAAAAAGAAATTATTTTAAAAACTGACTTGTTTATGAAATTTTTTTGTCTGTATAGTAACTTATATCATATACATTTTTTTAAAGAAACCTTTTAAATAATAAATTACTAAATTTTATTCGAATTGAATCAGTATTTTAGTAAATAATTGTAACGTCTATAACAGAGAGTGAAGGCAACGAGAAGGGTCAAAGAAAATAGTTGATAGACTTCTAGGTTAACAAACTTATTAAAAATAAGAAAAGAAAGTATATAACAGCTTGTAGACAATGCCAAATTGGTTAAGTAGAGGGAAAAAAAAGAATTGTATGTGATAAACATCAATCTACATCATATGCACACTTTTAAACTTGATAATAATATAGTTCGAAAAATAAATACGTGAACTATGTTAAATCAAAGCAGATAATAATACATAACCATTTGATTGTGAATAATATTCTTTTTTTAATAGGCTTATTCATCCATATATGTGAGTCAATACCACAAGATAAACATAAAGGTATATTGTACGTTGAAGTAATTTCCATGATATTTTTATATATCAACCAATTAAACATAAAGAATGCAAATACAACAAATAAACACAAAAAAAATTAGTACTAAAGTTAGTTCTAAAAATAATATAAAATAATGCAGAAATCAGAATTAAATATATAGACAATATAATTCTACAAATAATATAATTTAAAAATAATAGAATATACGTACATATACAATCTTACTTACTCTATAAAGACAGAAAATTATTTTCAATAAATTCTTGATTGAAGTAAAACAAGTAAAAAAATAAAAAAATATATATTAGAAAAAAAACTTACAATAACAAATAAGATGATAATCAATAAATAAATATGATATTAATCCAAAATTACTAATGATAATTATGATGAGTCGGATGGATAACATTGTACGACACACAACTAGCCATCGTCATTTTTTTCTTTAAAATAGGTAGGACCAATTATATACCTTGTCGATATTCATTTCATTAATTCTTTAGCAAAAATTAGCCAATGAAATGATTTGCCTAATCTCCTATAAGTTTAAATAATTTAATAATTCATTCATTTATTATTAATTCGCATAAATTTAGCTTAATCCTTCCGTCAACACCCTACATTTCATAAGTCTAAGAAATTTTGCATTACATTCAAATGATTTAAATAGTTAAAACTATTTTTAGGATGAATATCAATTACTTATATATTGCTAACCTTTATCCTTTATATACACGGAAACCTTATTATTGGATTACAGAATCAAGCGGTTGAATATACCAAATCTTTTTAATTATTATTATTATTTAGAGAAAATGACCTTCCACTTACCCTTGGGTTTGTGGATATAGCCATTTAGAAATGACAAGTGGCCACTTTTAAAAATCTTTTCGTTATATCTGAAAATTATTTAACCTTAATCATGCACTTAATTAATTAATAGTGGATTAATTAATGAGTTTTGAATACGTTTGTAAAGTTTAGCCTCATATTTAAAACTCCTTTTTTTGATAAAAGAAAATAGAAATTACTTAGGGTGTGTTTATGTGGAGGAACTCATTTTTTTTAAAAAAATATAAACAATCTTTTTTATGTTTGATTAGGTGAAAAAAATTAGAAATATTTTATCAAGGAAAGCATACATAAGTACTTTTAAGATAATATTTTTACTTATATATTTTAACAATCCATTTTAATTAAAATAATAAGTCGTGCATCGTCAAAACACATGAGAGATACTGAATATATAAGCACAGACCTTACCTATTAGCGATCCATTTTAAAGTCATAAGGCTAGACTCAAAGAAAATAATATTACTAGCGGACTAGGCTGTTACAGATGGTATTAGAGTCACTCATGTATAAGTCTTGTCAATGTGAGTCTAGTCAATTGTGTTTAGACAAATTCTAGTGAGGCGAGGTAAGGTAAACCTCAATGCTAAGTCTGACTAATGTTAGGTATATAAGTAAATAACTCTTACCTACTAATGATGATGTTTTAAAGATGTATAAGTCTAAGTCCAAAACAGATAATATTACTATCTGATTGAGTCGTTAAATATAAATCAAACACAATTAGTAAGTAAAAAAAATCTTAAAAAGTACTTTTCTACAAACCCAATACACCATTAGTATCATTTAATTGAGAAATTGAGGATGATTACTTCTCTAGCTTGTGGATAAAAGACAACCATTTGTTTAAGTATCCAAGCTAATTATTCCAACATGCCAGGTCATGTGTTTACCTATGAGGTGGCACATTAAAATCCACATATATTTTCCTGTTGTGGGTCCGAAGAGCTACCCCATAGCAGTAAGTAAGGACTAAGAAATTGCTTGAACGAAAAAGTTAAGGAAAGTTCGTAAATTCGTACGTGTCAACTGTAACATAACTACGTGTCAAAAGATGATACATATAATAAAAAAAATCTTTGAATCTTCGTACCATATGATATATACTAATCGAAATTATTATAGTTACCTCATTAAAATAGACAATTCTATCATGGTCCGGTGGATCACTAAATATACAAAATAGATTATTATTACTTTATTAGAATGATCATAAGTCATACATGTGATAATAATTAATTATTTAAATATATATAAATTATAAATTTGAATTATAACATTAATAATAAACAATTTTACTTTACGATAAGAATCAAATTGAATATCGAATTTTACCTTATGAATCTTTAAAACGATTTTAAGTGATTCGCTCCTTGCATCTTTGAGGATATACGCACCAAAAGAAGATGATATTAAGGATAAATCGTGAAAAAAATATCATAATTGTAAATAAAAATAAAAACAAAAAAGGAGAGATTTTTTCTATGATGGATCCTGATTTTTTGAAGGATTCTACTTATCTTTTTTAATATCTTTTAATAATTATAGCATTTTAATCTGGTTTTACACATATTTCAGTTAATTTCAAAAATAACACTTATTTCAACTATAATACTGTTTGTAATAAATTTAAAGTGATTAAAAATAAATTATAATTATAAATAAAATATAAAAAATATAATTTTATTTATATATAATATGGATACAAATATGTTCCTCAATTCTTCTCCTTTTAGATTTATTTATAATTTATGAACTATTAGTTATATATTTTTCAATTGTAGGATAGTTTTGACACTCTTGAATTCTATATATACCATGTTTTTTTTTTTGCCAACATGAAAAGACAACACATTTGCGATTATATATACATAGCACAACTTTCATTACCATCTACACCTTCTCAAAACAAAAGAAGACCTTATAATATTCTCTTCTCTCTCCAATTTTCTAGTTTTCCAAAATGAATGGAGATGAAACCAATCCTAATGACCACAAAACCCCACTCCTTCCACTTCATAGGTCACAAAGCATGAATTCATTTATTGAATCTATTTTCACACTCAAAAATTTATTCACAATATTGGGACCTTTACTATGTATAATTATTTACTTATTTGTGAAAATGGAAAATGCTCCTACAACAAGTACAAATATGTTGGGAGTTCTTGTATGGATATTTACATGGTGGTTATCGGAGGCAGTGCCGATGCCAATAACATCCATGTCACCGTTGTTCCTCTTCCCGTTGTTCGGAATTTCGTCATCCGAGGAGGTTGCTCAGTCCTATATGGATGATGTTATTGCACTTGTACTTGGAAGCTTTATTCTTGCAATTGCTGTCGAACATTATAATATACATAGAAGATTGGCACTAAACGTGAGTAATTCTAATTTGTTCTTTTTTATGATTTATAATTTGATTACTTGAAAAATTATAAAATTACTTTTATTAATAAAAATATTTTGAGTCTTAGGATAAGGGAGAAGAAGTGTTTAAAGACTGTCTATTTCTATTTTTTTTTTGTAGGTGTAGATAGATAATTAAATAAGACCAAAAAAAAAAAAGAAGATTACTTCCTCTCTCACTTTACATGTCCTTAAAATCCATGCTCATTTTTTGCTTCAATTTGAAGATGAACTAGAATTTTTTGTCTTTGAAAATAATTATAATTATGGAGTTTTATATGTTACTGTAATATTATATTCAAGTGAAGTTCATTTAAGTGATTTTCGATCACTTATGAAGATAAAGTGAGAATATTGTTAATCTTTCTAATTGGAGGGGTGGAGGAGATGAAACTTTATAATATCATATTTTAAAAATCCACGTATGTGATTGAATCATATAGCTACCTTACGTGTCCACAATATATACTACTTTTTTCTAGTAAGTAGTTGAATTATTGTTTGTTAAGACAAAACTTAACGTGCGAGGGGCCACATTATACATTATGCAGATAACACTATTATTCTGTGGGGACCCACTGAACCCACCACTCCTCCTCCTTGGGATCTGCGCCACCACATTCTTTGTCAGCATGTGGCTGCATAATTGTGCAGCCACGGTGATGATGATGCCAGTGGCCACTGGAATCCTGCAGCGGCTGCCTTCTGGCGGCAATAGTGGCCGCCGGAATCAAGAGAATAATACGTCTGACGACTTGGTCACCAAATTTTGCAAAGCAGTTGTTCTAGGGGTTATATACTCTGCGGCGATTGGTGGAATGAGTACGTTAACAGGGACAGGTGTCAACTTAATATTGATTGGAATGTGGAAGAGTTATTTTCCTCATGAAAAGGCTATAAGTTTTAGCACTTGGTCAGCTTTTGCTTTCCCTTTGGCTTTGGTGATATTTTTAGCATTGTGGGGTATTCTTTGCCTATTTTATTGTAGGAAGGGATCAAGTAGATCACTATCTACTTATATGGACAAAGCTCATTTGAAGAGAGAACTTGATTTGTTAGGTATGTCTTCTTCTAAATTCTTCGTAATTTATCAGAGTTTTATATGTACAACTAATAATATGAATTTTCAATAGATATTTCATCAGAAATTAACTGATGTTAAAGAGATTTTCAACTAAAACTCCATTGTAAACATAATCGTCAACGAACTAACTTCTTAAACGTTTTATTGGGAATTTGCTTCTTTTTTTTTTGTGTGTGTGTGTGTGTGAAGTGATTTTAATAAGACTAGTTATCTACTTTAATAGGTTAAAATATTTGATATTATAAGTTAATTTTTTTTTGTGCACTTTGTTTTTTCCTCAAAAATAGAATTGATGCTGAGATGTCTTTCTTCATAATCTTTATCTTACATTCCATTATTTTTGTGGTCAACTTTAAGAGTGTCTTTGATTTACATGTGATCAACAAGTGGTCCAATAGTTGAAGAACTGTGTGGCTACTTTAATATATTCTTTATTGACCACACATTTTCATTACACTTGTAGCCATAATAGCTGTTTGATGAATATCAAATTTGATATTTTTCTGCAATTATTTTAATGGTTTTGTCCCCAATTTTGTGTTGTGTAGGTCCTATGACTTTTGCTGAAAAGATGATCTTGACAGTATTTTCTGTGAGTTAATAATTAAATCCGACAAAATTATCTCGAATCATATGAGTTGTGATTAAATATTTAATTAAATTGATTTTGTTAAACAGATTTTAATAGTGTTGTGGATGACAAGAAGTATTACTGAGGATATTCCTGGATGGGGATCCCTTTTCGGGGGACGTGCTGGTGATGGAACTGTTAGTGTAAGTATCTGTATGAACGTGAAAGAGGAAAAAACTTTTAAAATATAATAATTTTTTAATGATATGATTTTAGGTGATGATGGCAACGTTATTATTCATAATTCCTAACAAGAAGGAAGCAGGGGAGAAATTGATGGATTGGAACAAATGCAAGAAATTGCCATGGAACATTATTCTTCTATTAGGGGCAGGTTTTGCAATAGCTGATGGGGTTAGGTCAAGTGGTCTGGCTGATGTACTGTCTAGAGCTCTAAATTTCTTAGAAAATGCGCCTTACTTAGCCATCGCGCCAGCTGTATGCTTAATAAGTGGGATCCTGACTGAGTTCATCACGTCTAACAATGCCACCACAACAATTATGATCCCGTTGCTCATCGAGATTGCAAAGACCATGCACATTCATCCCCTTCTACTAATGATCCCGGGGGCTATTGGTGCACAGTTTGCTTTCTTGCTTCCTACCTCCACGCCCTCCAACGTTGTAGGGTTTACTACTGGACATATTGACATTAACGACATGATAAAAACTGGACTTCCATTGAAAATTGTTGCCATCCTTGCTCTATCCTTGTTCATGCCTACACTTGGTAAACTTTTTTATGACTTTTATGATTCTAGTAGATTATAAAGTTCATATATAAAAATTGACCATTTCTCTCTCTTTTCTTTTGGTTTCAGGACCTATTGTGTTTGAAACAGATAAAGCGGTGAATACTGTGTCAAGAAATTACTTGCACTGGTGTGGCTAAGTTTAATTTCATTGAAGATGGAAATATAGAGGGGTACGTAAGGCTATATAAAGTTAAGAAAGCTATATGCACCGATAATGTAAAAATATTTGCACAATCATCCTGATCATGTGCTATCAAATTAGATTCCCTCCTTTTTGCGACTCTAGCAATTGCTTCTATCGTCTTCCTTGCAACAAATGATGATCAGTTGATCTTGATGTTATTTGGAACAATCTAAATCCAAACGATCCTAAAGTAAAAGAAGCAGTCTTTACTAATTACTACACTTATGTTATTCTTTTGTTGGCCATAGAAACAAAATCTCATGTTAAGTATACATGTATGGCAATGGTTAAACAAGGTTTTAAGGGGGTAAAACACAACTACTCATCTTTGATCCACATTAATTTCTACTTAAAATTAAATGTATGAGCATCTAAAAATCTATATTCTCCAATAAAAAGTTCACTTTTATGTTATGTATGTGTGGTTGATTTTTATTTTTTTTCAGGAATTGATAAAGTTAGTGTATACTTTATTAAAGTCAGTGTCTGAATATGTTATTGTTGATGTATACGTACCTTAATGGTATATATAAATTGACGAATGAATGGACGAAAAGGATATATCTGGGTCATTTCTATAATGATCTATTTGTATATGAGTTACCGCTCTAAATCGCAAAACTGAAGAGTATATCATACCATTTTCTCACTATTGTGGGGATAGAAAATTAAATTGAGCTCAAATACTTGATAAATTTCAGGAAAATTTAAGCCCTATAAAATAGGCCCAATTAGATGCCTCAATATTTCTTGTTAGTCCAGTGAACTTCAAATTATTAAGGTTAAAAATAATTAAAAGAGATAAGATTGCATGCATAATGGTCAACAAATGACATTTGACTGTGAAACAAACTGATAGGATTGTATTCATAATGGTCAACAAAAATGAAATCTTTGACTGTGAAACAAATTCTTATTACTCCCAATATGGGGACTTTCCATTATTATAAATTTGCTATAAATAATCCCCTCAGCAATTAGTGTTAATCACTCCATGGCTTTCAAATTAAATACTCTCTTTTTTACGACTCTTTCGTTGGTAGGAATTATTTCTACCATCTGTGTTGCAGCAGACCATGTTCCATTACAAGATGGAACTTGGCAGCCCATGGATCCAAACGATCCTAAAGTGGTGGAAATTGCAAAATTTGCGATAAAAGAGGAAAACAAGAAATTTTTTTATCAAGAATATTTTAAATATGTCAAAGTGTTGACAGCAAACTATCTTAAATTTCCTGGCCATTTTATTGTTTATGATTTACTTGTCAAGGCCACAGGAACAAAATCTGGCACAAAAGATTATATCACATTTGTTACTCAAGACGATAGGCCTAAACATAAAGGTCAAAGAGGCCTACTTAGCTTCAGTCCAACTTCTTAAAATATTTATCTACTTCAATCAATAAATAGTTTCATTTTTATGTTATCAACTCTTTTATCTATGTTTTTTTAATTTAAAAGGTTTGATATACTCTTCATTACCAGATATATTGCTATTGTTATATGCGTAAATCATCTTATATATATATGGATGGACAAAAAAATTATATTTAGGCCATTTGTGTAACGATAAGCCATTTTTATATCGAGCACTATATCAACTCTAAATTGCAAAAATTAATGAGTATATCCAACTTTTTTCGCAAAATTATATATATGTATATATGGTAGAAAAGGCAAAACGTACCATAAAAATAAAAATTCATGAGTAACTAAAATTAACTATATATCTTCTATATCGATATTAAATTAGAATTAGCCAATTGTCAGATTAAAAATAAGACACGTTCCATTGATTCAAAGGATTAAGAAAAAAAAAATTGCCTTTGAAACTAAAATAATTTGAATTAATTTTAGAAAAAAATAAATCAATATCCTTTGAAAGTAAACTATTTATATTCATATACTCTCTTATATTTACCTTCTTTAATTAAGCTTTGTTCACTTCCGTGAATACTTCATAAAAACATTTGGTTTTCCATGAAATAGGCCCAATTAGATGCCTCAATATGTTCATATTTGTCTGGTGAATTTCAATTTTTTTTTAATATATGATCTAATCTAAAGGGATTTTTTCTTTTTATAAAAACAGAATAGGAATATATTTTACTGGTCAACACAATCTAAATCACATTGAACATTTTGAATGTGAAACCAACTATAATGTCATTTTTCAACTTAAAATGAGATGAAAATTATCTAAATTGCATTATTTTCTGATTGAATTATGTTCAAGTATCTTTTAAGATGTAACTTTAAAAATGGTTAACATCATTCTTTATTAATCTTTTTATTTAGATTTATTATTTTAAAACAATATTTGGGCATAAACTCAAGGTAAGAAGATTTTTTTTCCCTTCTCTCTCCGTGTAGGCTTGATGTCTTTTTACTATTAGAAAAAATGATAACGTTAATTTGAAGTTATGTCATAATATCATATCTAATGAACTATTTGAAATAGAGCAGAAATATTTCTCTGTTACATTTTAGATAAAAAATATTTTTCGATTATACTTTTTACTTTAAAATATCCTTCCATTAAATTTTTTGACCAAAAATGCCCCTCGTCCTAATAGAAATAAAAAGGGGCCAAAAATACCCCTTAACTATTAGAAATGAAGCATAATCTACCAAGGGGTATTTTTGCTCAATTTCTGATACTTCGGGGATATTTTTAATCTTTTTTTGTTTTCGTCAGATAAAGGGAGTATTTCTAAGCTAAAAATTTTATTGAGGGGTATTTTTGAGCCAAAGCTAAATGGAAGAGTATTTTTGCTCCACTTCAAATAATTTAAGGACACTTTTAATATTTTTCTCATATGAATTTATGTTATAATATCATATTTAATGAAATTGGAAATATTTATTAGCATTGTAGCAAATCTTCCTCAATTAGCAAGAGTCCAATTATTTCCAAATTACATGTATTATTTAAAATAATTATTATTTAAGACAATAATGACATCACTTATAGACTAGCTATTGTGACTACTGATGAATATTTATTTTGCAATTCTCAAAAATTCTACGGATAATATTAAAAATCTCATTTTCTTCGATTTATATTTTACGTAAAACTTTAAATTTATGAACAGTTAGAAGTATCATTATTTAAATAATATAGTTTTCAATAAACAACTCAGTTATAGCAATTCATTATATGCTATTAGGGGTGAACAAAGCTTAACGGAAAATCAAATCAAATCGTAAATTAAGTCAACTCGAGAAAAAAAATCTGATTAGTGATTTGATTTGACTTGATTAGTTATTGACAAAAAAAACACTCGACTATATTTGGGTTGGATTTGATTTTGATTTTAAAAAATCAACCCGAGACCAAATCAACCCGACATCATATATATATCCTCTTAACATATTATTTTTAATTTGCTTTGGAATTTGGGATGATCTAATAAAGGTTGTAGTTCATAGATATTAATAGGATAATTATCTTTTTGAGTTTCTTTTATAAAATATTTACTATTTTAAAATAATTTATTATCTAGGTATATCATATTTAGAAAATATTTATCATTCATAGTAACTGTACTATGCATTAAAAATGAATTATATATGTACTCTCTCTATA
>JAOTQJ010000007.1:5764192-5777604 GCA_025642045.1 Solanum sejunctum
TTTATGGTTTTCAAGAAATAAAAATGGTTTCGCTTGAAGATTCTCATTCTCATAACAGTGTTTCTAATAATACCCATTTTGGCCAAACACGGCCTTATTACTACACCCCACCGTCGTCTTCCATCAAAATCAACCGTTCAATGGGTCGTTCTATGAGAACTATCCGGTCAACTATTTTCCGTTCTGATTGCTCCGGTTCTGAACATTCCGGCGCGATTTCCGAGAACATGACAGATTCCGTCATCGATATTCGTCTTAATGAGCTCGCGAAGAAGCCTCCGGTGAATAACAAAGATTCTTCTTCTTCTTCTTCCGGTGAAGATTATCTACAACTTTCTCAAGCTTTCAGTGATTTCTCAGCTTGTAGTAGTGATATCTCCGGCGAGTTACAGCGATTGGCTAGCGTTCCTCCTTCAGATCCGGTGTTGACCCAAAACCTGAATGCTCAGTCCCAACCCGAACCCGAACCCTGTTTTGGGTTTCTAGAAAGGGAAAAATTTTCAACGGAGATAATCGAGAGTATCTCGCCGGAGGATCTTCAACCGACGGTGAAACTCTGCGTTGACAGTTTATATTCTTCATCCGTTGCAGTGAAAAGATCAGCGGCAGCTAAATTAAGACTGTTAGCGAAGAATCGAGCTGACAATCGAGCGTTAATCGGAGAATCCGGTGCTATTCCTGCTCTTATCCCACTTCTCCGGTGTACGGATCCATGGACACAAGAACACGCAGTTACAGCTCTTTTAAATCTTTCACTTCACGAGCCAAACAAGGCGTTAATCACTTCCTCCGGAGCTATAAAATCTTTGATTTACGTTCTGAAAACGGGGACCGACACTTCGAAACAGAACGCTGCTTGTGGGTTGTTAAGCTTAGCTTTGGTTGATGAAAACAAGCTTTCAATTGGTGCTTGTGGTGCTATTCCACCATTAGTGTGTTTACTTATAAATGGAACAAATAGAGGGAAAAAAGATGCATTAACAACTCTTTATAAGCTCTGTTCAGTGAAATTGAATAAAGAAAGAGCTGTTAATGCTGGTGCAGTAAAGCCACTTGTTGGACTTGTTGGTGAACAAGGGAATGGTTTAGCAGAAAAGGCTATGGTTGTGTTGAGTTTGTTAACTGGGATTGATTCTGGGAAAGAAGCAATTATTGAAGAAGGTGGAATTGCTGCACTTGTTGAAGCTATTGAAGATAGTTCTGATAAAGGAAGAGAATTTGCTGTGTTGACACTGTTGCAGCTTTGTATGGATAGTGTTAGAAATAGAGGGCTTCTTGTTAGAGAAGGTGGAATTCCTCCTCTTGTTGCCTTGTCTCAGAATGGTACTGCTAAAGCTAAACACAAGGTGAGTTTTTGTAAATTCTTGATTTACCACCTTCATAAATATTGTGTTAGATCCTTCAAAAATGAACTACCTTTGGAGCATTTTTGAAGAGTTCGAGCAATATATTATTGTTTACGCATGTTCTTGAAATAGAAACAACAATCTGGGTCAATTTTTAGCACTTAATAGTAGTAATAGCAGTTGTATTGTTTAAAGACTCAACTTTTATGGCATTAGTAAGTTAGTATTACTTCTAGTAAGGAATCAATGGCATCTTTCAGATTATTCATGAATGTTGCTAACTAGTGCCCTTAGTTAACTAAGGGGGTAAAGTTTGGTTTAAAGATTGAATTTTTAATGGCTACAAATGGCAACTTTGAATTATACTATAAACATGTCATGTGGTGTGTCCCAAATAATTTAATATATGATTTTTGGAAGATGGGGCTTGGGGCAGGGGGATGTCCAAGAAATGAAGAAAGAATGAAAGTGAAATTTTTGAGATTATAGTTGTATGGTTTGGGTCTGCCTCCACTATACCGTCCCTTGATCACACTTGGGATTACACGAGGCATGTTGCAGTGACGTATGGAACAAAAACTGCTGTAATATTGCTTTCAAATGACACTGATGTTGTATTTTTGGTCCGAAGTTCTTGTTATGGAAAGATGTTAATGTTTTGGTTTTTTCTTCTTTCTGCAGGCAGAAACACTATTGGGATACTTGAGAGAACCCAGACAAGAAGCTTCAAGTTCAACTCCTTGAGTGAAAAAACTGTAGTTTTAAACTGGTATTTCTACTATAATGGTTTTGTTCTGTATATAGGAACATGTGTTTTGAAGAGTTTGTACAGTGTTCTATTAGAAATTTGGGAGTAAGACTGATGTCAGATAATAATAAATAAAAAAGCAAAGCAAAAAAAAAAAATTATATGAGAAGCTAGTGAGGAATATCTGACCTTATTTTTGTCTAGGTATTTAGAAGAGGGGTTCTTTATGTCCCTCTTGAATTATTAACTGGTGCTGGTTTTTTTGGGGAGCAGATTGGTTGTTTTCCTAGAGCTTTATTGTTTTCTTTTTGGTTTGGTGAGAATTTGGGTTATTATCCTCTAGTTTTGTTTGTGAGGTCCAAGTTCTTGCACAAGGTTTTACTAATTTTCTTGATTTTTAGTGTGTAAATCAACTAGCATAGTATGCTAGTAATTTGTTTTTCCCCTCTTCTTGTATATGAATATATATTGTAGTGTATGGAGCAACATATCTTAGTTTCATGTATTTGTTATTATATGATGGTTATCATATTACTTTGTTATTGCTATTTTTTTGTGTGTTTTTCTTGACTGAGGTTTATCGGGAAGAACCTTCTTACACTTGAGGTAGGGATAAGATGTGTGCATCAATCATTTTCAAAATTCCACTTTATAGGACTACAATGGTTGTGACCGCAACATATTTGGTCATTTGTGAGATATTTTCATGATTTGTGAACATCAAAACTTTCAAGAATTTTGTGGCTATCTCTATGCAACTTGTGAGAATCAGATGCTTGTGTGCCCCACTTGGTGTTAAAAGAAGTTGTACACCATCCCCCACATCCTCCGGACCTTGTATTATTCTCAGAGGTTTCGAGTTTGAAATTTGAAGTCTTGCGTTTAAGTTTTGATATAAAGAAATTTTTGATAGGGGTGGCATTGCCATGTAAATTTAAATTTATCATGCCACCAAAGTTGGAAGATGAAATTATTGTTAAAGAATAAAGAAGTTTCTTTGCTCATTTTTGTCTATATCCTATGTCATTGAGTGACTTTTAGCTGGCAAGTTTTGCTTAGAATTTAGTCAATTGAGGTGGATTCATATGAGTTGGTTGACCAACCATTTTTTGATCCTCCCACCCTTGACCCCTTTATTCATGCATATATTTTTTTTTAAAATAATTGTGATATTTTTTAAATCATGTTATCAAGATTTGGACATAGGATAGAAATTTAAATTCAAAATTTCGTAATTTTTAACTCAATTCATTGATCATTGAAGTACTTTTTTCTCATTCATTTCTTGAAATACTCTCAAACTTTATCTAAACTCTGTTGATCCCCTTCTTTAATCAATAGGTGAGTTTTTGAGCATTCTTCTCCACGCCCCATTCCCCATTCCACCCCCACCCTTCATGTGCTATGTGGTCCTCCCTTATAATTCCTCTTTTTGAAATCATTATTTTTTCTTTCAAAGTTTTGGCATGCTCTGATCTGAAACTGTTAGCTGATAAAGTCTCTGAAATGACATGCACCTCTACTTTCATTCCTAAAGTATTAATAAGAGAACTATAACAAGTAACACGTTTCAATTCCAAACAAGTTATGATAACTATCACGGTTCAATCATGATAGACAAGTGGCAATGCCTTGATCGTTCATAGAATGGAAATGACAAGCTTGGTACAACTTGTTTGGTTTATGAAAATATGGTAAAGTTTAAATAGGGTATAATATGTATCATTTAATTTAGTCTTATCAATTACTAAGAGATTGTATCTTCATAGTAATTTGCTCTTCATTGAGGAGGTATGGGGGAGGTTATAAGATGGAAATTGTTGTAAGAAGTGTAGGGTAGGGTCCTATAAAGAAAGCGTTTTAGTGCATGCACAGGGATTTTACATATGATGAATAATAATGGCAACCACCAAACCCCACAACAGATTACCTTGTTTGGTAAAAAATAGTTGACATTGTCCCTTTTTATGAAATGCATTAGCTGGCTCAACACAAACAGCTTGTCATTTGTCTTCATGTTTGGAATTGGGATGGCTCATTATTTCCCTCCTATATCTTTCAATTTTTCTCTCAATTATTTAACAAGATAACACCCCTTAACTGTACTAATAGGCTTATCGAGAATATGACCTGGGATAGGAGGTTATGAAAGTCATATGTCAGGATAGTTGTTTAGTAAGTAGTTGAGTATTGTTTGATGCCTGGCACCCGTTTCTCCGATCATCCAGCATCAGTAGCATTATTCTCGTAATTTCTTGTCTTACAAGTGCTTTACTTGAGTCGAGAGTCTTTTGTTAATTGTCTTTCTACCTCTACAGGCTAGGGATATAAAATTATACATTACATCCTCATTAGACTTTATTTATGAGATTATACTAAATATATTATAATAATAATAATAATGTTTTACGTAATTGTCCATTTTGTGGAATGTTGATCAGGTGAAACCACTCCCTTTAGTTCGATATACTTGATGTGAATTCATATTAGTAAATATTATATAGAGCTGAAAAGTGTCTATTTGCCAAATGCTACCACTTTATCTTAAAATCCGGCTCAAAATTATGAGCATGAGCTTGAGCTAATTTTTGGCCCATCTAAATAAACCAAAATATTATTATACTTTACACTATTATATATAAAACATCAAAGTAAATTATCAGAAATTTTCACTTAAGCTCATATTTTCTCCATCCTCTAATGGTTGGAGACAAATTACCAGTAATAAACGTTAACACTAATTAAGATTAAGGACTAAATTAATCTTTAGCTCGTATCGGCTTTTTCGTCCTTTTTCCTGCGAAATAATTTCGGTTTATAGCCCTTGTCAAGCATTTTTTCAACTTGCTCAAATGGCAAGCCTTTTGTTTCTGGCACCAGAAAGTATATAGCTATTAAGCCAATGGTTGAAAATCCAGCAAACAGAAGGAATGTACCAGCTGAACCCATTGCCTCGGTTAACGTCAAGAACGTCTCACTGACGATAAGATTGGACACCCAATTGGAGACAGCCGCGATGCCACCACCAATGCCTCTGTATCTTAAGGGGTATATCTCAGAGTTAACAATCCACGGGGCTGTTCCCATTCCAGGAGAGTAGGATATGATGTACAATCCGAGAAGCATCACTGCAAAGAACCCGAACTTGCTAGGACAACCTTTTGTGAACCATTCACGTTTCTCTGATCGACATAAACCTTTAACGTTGTCATTTAGAGCCAAGCATGCACCGGGATGATACTGATATATCACAGAAAGTTACCATCAGTACCGATAGTAAATACGTGGAGATAGAAAAAAGTCTAGCATGAAAAAAGCAATGTCACTGGTGGGGTCTAGGGAGATAGAGTGTATGCAAACCTTTAAAGAGGTGGTTTCTGATAGACCCTTGATTGAACAGGTAGTCAACCAAAATGCAAGTCGGCGTATGCAAGATTTAGTGTAACTATTATCGGGTTATTGTGACAACTTGACTTGTAGACGGTTTGAATTCTAAATCTTTGCGTCATGTTTCAAAGTGATATTTACTTGGAATATTTTCAAGATTGACATATGGGATATGAATTCAGTAATGAAATGGAAACAGATAATAACTTCAATGTATAACGACAGGATCAACAAAAACTTACTTTGTTGTTTCCATTAGAGCAGAAAGCACAATCTGAGGAAGCCTGCAAGCATTTCATACAGTTCCAGGACGACGCACCGGGAGCATTTAGATACGCCGAGCATGTGGAATTTGATCCAAAGTGATTGGATTCGAGAGCACTAATTCGAGGGGAGTGTGAAGAAGCTTGCATGAAGAGCACAGACAATACCACTAGGCACGTTATAATACCGAACATGGAGACAATCATCAACCTCCTCCTTCCGTACCTATCGACAAAACACATACTGATAATGGAACCCACAGCATTGAGACCGGATGTTATGAGCGAGAGAGCTAAAGCTGTCTTGTTAGAAGCAAATCCAGCAAGTTGCACAATTGTAGGACTGTAGTACATGACTGTGTTGATTCCGACGAATTGCTGTGCCACCTGGACTGTAATACCAGCATAGAG
This sequence comes from Solanum sejunctum, assembly GCA_025642045.1. Classification (NCBI taxonomy): domain Eukaryota; kingdom Viridiplantae; phylum Streptophyta; class Magnoliopsida; order Solanales; family Solanaceae; genus Solanum; species Solanum sejunctum. The sequence continues at coordinate 5,770,348 of JAOTQJ010000007.1, forward strand.
ACCCCGACGAACAATGGTGTTGTTCCAAGCACTTTTGACTTTTGAAAACATACCACTCCCAAGGAACTCTTCATCAGCCTTCTCGACTTCAATGGAAGCCTGCAACGCTTTCATCTCGTCTTCAACTTCATGTGCAGGATAAATCTTCTCTAAGATAGCCCTAGCTTCCTCTTTCTTGTCCTGCAACGAGGACATGGACGATTAATCATGGCAATAATGATAGAATCTACTAGCCAAACATGACTTCAAAATTTCAGCTTAAAAGAGGCAATAGGCTTACAGCTCTATACAACCATCGAGGTGACTCGGGCAGAGACAGCATTAGGATAAATTGAATAAAAGCAGGAACACTAGCTACACCAAGCATCCATCGCCAAGTTCCTTTGGTCTAAACATAATCCATAGAAATCAGTTAAAAACATTCCGAAAAAAGGACATTTCAAAGGGAGTAAAAAACTGCAAACGAGATTCAACTTGTATCATTACCTTTGTAAATGCTAAGTTGATAAGATAAGATAGAAACTGTCCTCCAGTAATTAGCAGACCATTCGTGCTAACTAAAGCTCCTCTGATCCGAGCGGGGGAAGCTTCTGATATATAAAGAGGAGAAGTCATAGAAGCCATTCCAACTCCTAAACCGACGAGTATTCTTCCAATAATTATCACCCAAGGTACCGGGGCAACTGCCATGACTATCGCACCAATAAAGAACAAGATATCTGCTAAAAGAATTGACTTTCTCCGACCATACTTGTCATTCAACCAACCACCAAATCCTGCCCCAATAATCGCCCCTGCAACAGCCATACTTACTATGGTTTCCTACATAGTTATGAGGAAACAGTCTGAGTTATTTCATTTTCACGATACAATAAAATTGATTTAACGTATAAGTTAGTGTAAATTACTTACTTGCAACCAAGTATGCTTATCAACAGATTTGAAGTCATCTCGAATATAAAGCAATGCACCAGATATCACACCTTTTACCAAAAAAAAAAATGTAACATTAAGCAAAAATGTAAAACAAGCGACAAAAAATGGTACTAATAATACAATCAACAACGACTTATTGGCAAATCTCAGTATCTACAACATAGTATTGAACAGACGCGGAGTTAAAGCCCGTGAAGTATGTGCAGTTGACGACTCATCTATCAAAATCACTTGTTATATAGATATGTATTAAACCTCAGCTAAATCGCCACTGGTATCAACAAAGTCAGTAAGCAAGTAGGTAGTAATTTAACAGTATCATAACCAAACAGTCCATACTACATTCTGTATATAGATCAAATATCACTTTTATATACATATATACTAAATTTTGAGCATCATTAGCGAAATTATCCACTTTAGTAACAACAAAGTACTAAAAGGGGTCGTCTTTTACCAGTATCATAACCAAACAGCAGTCCTCCTATACCAGCAGAAAAGGCGAGACGCATAATGTAAGGCGTTTTCCATGAAGTCTTCCAACATTCTGTAAACTCCGTCTTAGCGGCTTTGTGAGGAGCACCCTCCATAGTATCAAACTAGTTTTCTGCTGTACACAAGAGAAATCTTCACAGCAAATTGCTCTGACAACAACAAAAATTCACCTTTAAATACTCTAAACCACATACATTATTCAACACAATGAATCAAGTATATTTAGTAATACAACTTGCAAAAAGAGTAGGCATCATGACCAAAAAAGGAAGATTCTTGATCTAATAATTGATCAATCAAGGAATATGAGAAAATTCTCTGCCGAGAGTGCTTAGTCAGATTTCAATGCAGATACCAGACACCGAATGGGAACAAAAAAATTTCTAGAAAACATATATAAGTGATTACGAGGGGAAAAAAGGAATCTTTAGCACAAAAATCACCAATTTCTACAATGGATATACCGATTAAGGCAATTCATATTCCAACTTTTACCCAACCAAAGCAAAAACAAATAATACTAATTCTATACAATAAAAAATTGACAAAATCCTTCACCCTTATTCCTATATATTAACAAAACACCACTTAATTCTTTATCACAGAATAAAAGAGGATACCTATGAAATCAAAGCAAAACAAATTACACTATACAATCATGCAGAATCAAGAAAACTAAAACAGTGGACACAAAAAAATTAAAAATTTACTCAACAAAAAACAAAATGACAATTGGGATTAAGTCTTACAACAAGAAAAATAAAATGAACACACAGAATATCAACCAAAAAAAATTAGAGAAAATAAAAATATTTAGTACCTTAAGTCAAGTTGTCACCTTTTTTTTTCTTGAAAAAGAGTCCACACCCTTTTTTCTACTATGACGATAAGATATATAAAGTGAAGTTTTGTGGATATATATAATGTGCAAAACGGAAGTCAAAATAGGAGAAGAGATTAAGTCAAAGACGATTAGGATTTTATTATATGTTTATCATTTTAATTATGGTGATAATAAATGTAAATTTAGGTAAGAGGGAGGAAAAAAAATTATTAGAATTCCTAATTTGGAGGGAGGGAAAAAATTATCTAAAACTCTATTAAAGTTCATATTTAGAATTAAGTTTGTTATAGAATTACTAATTATATTATGGATCCAGTTCTGATTCATCTTGTAGCATTTTTCTTGGTAAAACTTATGTAAACATAATATATTAAGAAAATATAATAATTATATTTTTTTATTAAATATTTATAATATATTTATGATATTATTTTAATACATATTACAGAGAATTATTTATAGAATATAGTTGATAAGCTAAAAAAGTTGATAATTGTTTCACAACACAAAATGCCAAAACAAAAAATAATTACTATACTTATGAGTTTAGGATAAGCATAAAAATAAATAAAAATAGAAAGAGAATAAAATTCAATGAATTTTGGTAGTTGGAAACTGTTTTTACATTGGTGATGATGCCAAACATTAAAGGCTTTATTGTGTTAGTATTGGGAAAAACAAATGCTCAAGTAAATTAAAATGCACCTATTACAATTTGTTCATCACTACATAAATGGAAGTTGTAAAATTATGAATTTAGATATAATATAATTTAAAGATTAATAAGAAAATATTGAGTTTGAATGAATTTGTTGCAAATTAGATTCGTTAGGTAACATATTATCAAGAAGGGGAATGTTTATTATTATTTATGTATTTTGGTGTTCAAATATCTCTAAATTCAGTTGTTAATAAGAATGAAATCAAATATCGTAAATTCATAAAATATTCTTTTTATGACATAAAAATACATCTTCTTTAAAAAAATTGAGAAATATAATGAAATAGATAGTTAATAGTATATAATAGTTTAATTTTGTTTTCCGTTTTAATTGAGTATAAAATACTTTGAACTTTATAAATTGAGAAATTTTTATGAATAATATTTGATTTACGTATCATTAATAATAAAACATAAACTGATTTCATCAAACAAGCGTCTTATTTAATCATAATTTTAATTTAAATCACTCCCAACTATCATGTAAATCTTGCCATGGATAGAATATTAATGTTGCCTAACAAACTATGAAAATAAGAGTTCCTTTTAATTAATTCTTGTATGGAAATATTTTCTTTTAATTTGGTGAGTGGTTGTTACCTTCAAAAAGATCCTTTATATAAAAAAAACATCATGAAGATCATGACAAAGGGCATATGTCCCAAATATATATATATATATATAACCAATTTGTATTCAATTCATGCTTTTTTTTTAATAATAATTATTTCTTCCTTTTCTTTGAGGTGTTGGGGCCATTTTATGTTATGTTCACATAATAAAAGCAAATACTAGTCAATAAAATGACATTTCTTTTTCTCCTTTGATTAAGATGTTCAACTTTTTTTATTATGTATTTTGGCCTTCTTGATATTGAAACTTTGTCCTTGTTATAACTGACAAATCTAATATTTTTAAAATATAGATGCAATACTTAAAAAAAAAATTATTACTAATTGATTCTTAGTTCTGCAGATAAATAAAATAATCTTTATTAGAGATAGAATATCTGATTTTCTTGTAGTATGTAACATATAATATTATATTAAATTTTAAAACTATATACATAAAATATCTAATTTTATAACTAGATCACAAATTTATGTGCACTAATTTTTACTTATAAATTTGTTCATACTCATTATGCAAGTCGGGGTGGAGTCACATTATTAATTATAATAACTTTTTAATAATAATAATTGTTTTTTCATTAATCTCGGATGAAGTCAAAGATTTATTATTTTTTTTGGCTTTAGGGTATGATGGAATAAAACAAAATGACTCTTTAAACTGTCTGCGCTTCTTTCAAGTGTAAAGTAGCAGTTAATTAATACAACTTTTGATACTCATCATGGATCATCTGGAAACAGTCACTTTATGTTTAAAAACATAGGGGGCAGGCTGCGTACATTCGACCCCCCTTACCCCGTAATGTGCGGGAGCCTTTGAGACATTGGGGTAATATTATTATTGTAATAATAATAATTGTAAAGTTTGAACCTAGTTAAACGTTATACATATTATTTAAAAACTTAAATTATTGAAAATATTATATTTTTATTTAATGATATCTTCTATACTAAGCACATGCATCAGATTAAGGTTATCACGACAAATATCCTTACTCTTAACCTCAATATCTCAATATTACTTGTCAAATATTTCAAATAAAAATAAGCTATCATTATCAAAATAATATATAAATCTTAATTGGAATAGTATGAATTCTTGCACTATCAATAATACAACTATATTTTAATATAAAATAATAATCTAAGATATATATAGTACTCCTAGAGCAACTAGACTAGTGGGGATAGAATCTTCATATTAATTGATTTCTAAGAAAAATAATACCTATTATTACAGGGAACTTTCTAGATTAAATATGTAATCATATTTATTGGACATTGATATAAATGAGATTATGATAATTGAGAGTATTCAACATGATAATTATGTTGTATATAACGTGAAGTCATATCGATATATCTTGGATTATTTTCCTCATTTGTTTCTAGCTTTGAAAATAATAATTAAAAAAAATTTATGTATAATTCAATAAGATATTTAAATTAAATATAAAATAATATTATCGATATATCATGATTTGCATGTCATAATTCATCAACTTTTATTATACGTGTTAGTGTATTTTTTTCATGAGGAAATTTTACATACAGTAGATAAAAAATATTTTGTTTATGTTCCATAACTATAATTTGGATAATTATATTTCATAACTATTAACTATACCAATGTTTCTATAATTCATGCAATATTTATATATTTCACTATACAATTCACAATTTTTGTATGGTGTTTGTATAATTTACTATACAATTCATAACATTTGTATTTTTGCTATACAATTTGATCTACGCACAAGTTTTACATAATTGCATACATCGTTTATATAAATTACACGAATTATAAAACATTTAAATTACAATTATAGATAAATATTTATCGTGAGTTACAATTAATTCAAATTATAGTTATGTTGATAATAAATATATATTTACTTATCCGGATAATTTGACATTTTTATCATATATGTCACTCCACATCCATAAGAGCCCAAAATAGAGAAAGCAAAAGGCCCAAAATTTAGCCCATCATATACATGTTTACCTCAAAGAATATAGAAATATTTTTATGTAATTAATCATTTAATTAAATATTAGATTTGAATCAATAAATCTATAATTTTAAGGTTTCTGTGCTAATAATCTTAAAGATAGAGTTCATCAAGTTAAATTTTGGATCTACCTTTAACTATATTCCATTAAAAGTATGAATAGTAGTTCATTTCTTATTGGTGAAAAATATGAATATGAATAATTCGATCAAAGATCGCGAATAATTTATTTGATATAATTTATGATTTTACTTTATATAAATATTATAAAATTATAGAATATAAAAAACAATTGATAAAATAATTTGTAATTCATAACTTTACTATCAATAAAGATAATGAAACAGATTGATTATTCGTCAAATTTCAAATTATATGTCACTAACCTTCGAAAATTTCTCTGTTATGTTAATAAATATTTTATGTCAGGAAAAAAAAAGTAATGTTAATGTCATTAAATTTATGTAGCAGGAAGAAAGAGAACATGGCCAGTATTGCAGGCACATTAATTTGCTATTTGTTCTGTAATTTGAATGGATCAACATGCATCTGTCTTCCTACGAGTGGACCTAATGTATTAGCAATAATTTATTTATACTCCATCGATAAAATTTAAATTTTGAATTTGATTATTAATTTTATAAGTGATATATAAAGATAGTAAGGTCAATTTTCAAGATTTTATGATTGAACCTAATAAGCTTTTCGAATAATGAGTTAGAAAATTAATATTGGTTAAAACTATACTACTAGTTTTAATATTAGAAATATCCAAGTTGCATGGAAGATGCTGATTTTGAATTTTGCAACTTTTTAATATTAATTTTTCATATTACATATTTAGAATCATTAAATTAAAAAATATGATCATATAATTAAAGGATGTGAACGAGAGGAAAGAGTAGGGTGTTCCCCAATATATATAAATTACATAAGATATATATATTTGGGATATAAATTACACTTTAAAATATAGATACATAGAAGAAAGAAGAGCAAGAGAAGGAAAAAGACCGGGGAGAGAGAATAAAGACGAGTGAGAGAGTCCTATATCTTGAATACATGTGAATTCACTTGAAAATAATGTATCTAAAATAAATTGCATCTAATTTTTTATCTCATATATATGAGATATGTATATATATATGATGACATTAGATATATGTATATAGGGAATAATGGTAATTTTGAAATTCATAGGAAGACAAAGAATAATAATTTTAAAAACTCACAGTCTCTAAATTAGTGAAATTTATGTAAGTTCCCATTAAAATAAATTCATGTAGCGGTAAAATCTGCATATTGAGGTACAATATTAGTAGGCTAGTAGAGGTAGCATGATGTCTTTGCCTTATGATAGAATAACATTATATATTATGTTGTTATTGATCATCATTTATTTTGCTATTTATATTGTATTTATGAGTTTTTAATTACTTTTTACTGTAATCATTTTTGTATCTAATATTTTTTATTTTTAAAATTGATATATTTAATTGAGGGTCCAGAAATAATCTTTTTATCTAGCTATAAAATTTCCAAACCCCCAACAAAAATTATCCGATCCATTTACAAAGCCCATTTAATATGACCATCTGTTCCAAATTTGCACAGTAGTAG